>JAYJMF010356902.1:0-28958 GCA_036873715.1 Salvia sclarea | reverse complement strand
ATGAATTATATTGAGATATTAATCTCCTCGACTTAATGTTTATTTTACTATATGTTCTCGTCTCAAAATAATTTATTGTGATTGAATAATATTAATTTCAACCACTTTATTAATATTATGGTTGGATAAATAAAAGGACTTTTTATTTTCTCATAACTAATTCGATGTGGGATAGACAGAAAGACTATAATTATTAATAATTAATGGATTGTAAAGTGATTAAAATAATTATTTGTGTAGGTTTTATTATTTGATTTATGTAAGTTGCGAGAATATGGTGATATACGAGATTAAATAAGATGGCCTAAGAAGATGAGCGGAAAATTATGTGTGAGTTTTGATGGAGCTAAAAAAGGAAAAATGAATATTGATTTATAATGCAATAAAAGAAATTAAATTAAAAAAATTATATAAGGAAAATTGACGTGGCTGTTGGGGAGTGAATCGGGGGCTGAGGTGGAGGCCTTGGCTCCAAATCCTTTAATAGAGAAGATGGGGCGGATTATGGCGAGAAACCCCATAATCTAGGAATATAGAAAATATATATGTCATTGTAGTATATATTTCATATGTGTGAACAATCAAAATTAATTTGCACAGCTTTTAAATACGTGAGTATAGCACATATTTCATTAATTTCTAGCACAAATATTAAATAGGTTAGTCTATCACATCTTCCATCGAAGCGTAACACAAACGGGATTAGAATGTTGCACAACCTCACTTAATTTACATATTTCAATACGTGTATCACACGCAGCACAAACACCTAGTACAACCCAACATATATAACTCAATCAAAAATTCAGATTCATTTTTTCCTATGAAATTTACCACTCCTATCTAAATCGATCCCCTAATAAGATTACTTGTTTTAAATTTTGTCTCCACGGAACCTACTCAATATGAATTATATTCAAGTAATAATACATCAGAGCAAACAATTGGATTGTATATGTTAAATGGTTAAAATGAAAGCAGATAGTGAGGGGTGATCGACGTGCATTATATAATTTGAATTGGTCTTCTATGTTGCAATTATTTCTAATGGTACTTTAACTACGGAAAATATCCGAATCAGTCAATTGAAATAGAGAAATTCAGTTTGGAATAGTGTTTTTCTTGATTCGCCACGACATGAATAATAGAATAATCATTTCAACTTGAAACCAAAGCCTTCTGATTTTTAACCTTTACATTAATAAACATATTTGCTAACGTCAGTTGAATTTTCATTTCGTATTTGTGCAAATAAAATGGGGAGTGCAAATTAAAACCATCTATTTGATCGCTAGTTCGCTACTAGTCAAGTTAAACTAAACTTCCAGGAATATCTAAGCAAGACTACTTTAAATTTCCTAGAAAATTCCTTTAAAAAGTTTTATGGTTGATTATATGATTGGGAAATTCCTTAGTAGTTCTTTATATTTTTAAATTTACTTGTTTCAAGTGTTTTTTCATTTTTTTATATTTGACAAAAATAATTTATATCATTAAATTAAATAATTACCAACTCAATATTCTTTTCATACACTAATACAAAATCTTATTTGAATAGGAATGCCGACACTGTCATGATTCATACCTATTAATTAATGATATATGATTCTAAATAAACCAAAAAAAATCTCGCATGGCTGCTTTAATTGTATAGAAACATCAACAACAAAAAATTGAGTTGAAGAAACATTTAAGAGTTTAATATTGAAAATAATAAATTAGTTGTAGTTAATTTTGATCACTTCAGAGTATTTATCGAGGATAGCCTTGGAAATATAGACAAATCAAAAGGAAATATGTTGAAATGTAGAGAGAGAATTTGAAGAGAAGATATTTTCATTATCTCAACTGTGAATACAGCAGCTCTACTATATTTATACTAACGAGCTAACTAACTTGTAACTTACTCCTAACAGAAGCGGTTACATCACTCAGCAAAAGCGCATATCTATCCTAACGACTTTAGCTAGTAATTCAATAAAATAGATGATATAATTTTTAAGTTGTTCGAATCGATAAAATCAAAAAGTGTTTTTGTTTTAATGATGAGTGTTTTGATTCTGAATGGTCGCTACCTCGGTGCGCTTAACTTTTTTTTTTTTTTTTATAATTAAATTACAGAAATTTAAAGGCCGCGTCACAGAGGACTCGAACCCAAGACCTTTGACCTCAGGCATTAACCTCTTACCACTAGGCCAACACACACACACTCGGTGCGCTTAACTTGTTTTCCTGCTTCGATGCTTGTGTTCCTTGTTCCTTTGTTCTGCTGTATTTTGGACCTTGGGGGCAATCCTCATGCTCTTGCCTTCTTTAATTAATGAATGTTTTTCTGGTGGAAAAAAAAGAAAAAAAGAGAAGAAAAGAAAAAAAAGGTAGTGTTTTTTGTTACTACATTAGTTGCAAATATTTTGGCACCTACCAGAATCCTGAATTAGATATGTAGTAGTCAAGTCAAGGACTTTGAATTTATTCCCTTTAGTAGCAACTTCACTCCTAATTTATTTTACATATAATTGTTGGGTTGTTGGCTCTAAAATAGCATGCTAATTAATTATACAATGCGCACATTAATATAGCAATTGACTCAAATAATTTGCAAAAGCGTGATCAACATTTTATATTAGAGAATACCCTAGCAAATGGTCCTACTCTTCAGTCCATATAAATATTTAAATATAAGAAAAATTACGTATATTATCCTAACGTGTATACAGGGTTATAATTTAAACATAATTGCAAATCGTTATATAATATATTTAAATTTTCTTTGTATGTGTCCCAGTGACCGAAATCTGGCCAAATTGCTTAATTGTCATGCCGGAAAGTCACGTAAGTTACACAGATGACATAAAAAAATAAAATAAAAAAGATATATAAGAAAAAAGATAAATTGACACATGGCATCAAATACTAAAAAAAAAATCTAAAATAACATAACTTATACACATTGCATTTTGATTAGTCAATAAGAGAGTATTCACAAGGTGAAATGGTGAAATAAAGATAAAACAACTTGGAAACACCATGGATCGACGGTTAAAAACTGTTAATAACAAAGATTTAGGTGTAAAGAGCTGATAACCAGGAGATCCCACGAGAACACGGGTATAACAAGGCTGAGGGTTGCAGAAAAGTAAACATGTATATAAACTTGCCATGAATGCAACTTATGTGGCTTTCCAACATGCAACTAGGCAATTTGGTCGGATTCTAAACATCCGGACACGGATGTTAAATTTTGAATACGTTATTGGCAAATTGTAATTATGCTTAAGTTAGTACAAAGACGTAAAAAGATCCATAAGATAGGATAATATACATAATTTTCTCTTAAATATACATCATACTACAAATATAGGGTGAGGATACAATTGTATCCTCAAATTTTGTTGTAATGTTTTTATTAGTATTTTAAAAAATATTAATATATTAAACCTTGTACCCCTAATTTGCCGTCGTCTCATTCCCTTCGGGGACACCCAAGAGGTGCGACATCCACTTTGTAAGTGAGAGGTTTATGGTTCAAATCTCACTTCCACACCCAATCTATTATCTATTATATATATAATAATGCACAATTGTTGATTTACAATTGATTCGAAATCAATTGGAAATCAATTGAATGTCGATTTGAATCAAAGTCGGGGCTTGAAATACGAGTATAATTTCTTTTGTATGTTTCTCATTTTTTTTTTATTTTTTTTGAAAAGGTGTGTTTCTTAAAATTTAAAAGACCGTCCACAAATACTCGATGTGAATCAAAGTCCGGGCTTCAAAACATTAAGGACCCACATTTGTTGGTAAGAGAAAAAATTTATCAGCCTAATAGTTTTGAAAGTTATTGCATATAAAATATGTCCTTATATTCTTTTAAAAAGATAAAATATTTATTTTAGTAAGGAAAGAAAGATAGTATTCCTATGTTATGATGGAATATAAATTCTTTAGATAAAAAAATAAGCCCTAATATTTCATATATTTGCTCTGTATATAGTTGTTTTTGAAATTACTTTTTATTAAAAAAATACTTCTTACGTCCCATTTGAAACGTTCACTTTCTATTTTGAGTTGTCTTATAATCTCATTTAAAATATTTGATTATTCAATTAGGTAAGAAATTGTAGACTCTATCACTTTTTAATTATATTGTTGTGGTGGAATAATGTTTTATTCCAATTCTAATATTCTCTTAAATTGTGCTATAAAGATTTTGAAATGTTTTAAATGGATCTGAAGGAATATTAATTATGAGGATGGCTGGGGCATCATGGTTTTCATGGTTGGGATCGGTGGAAACTTTTCTCTTGTAGAAACTAGAAACTATTGTTATATCGGGTAGGTAGAATAATGAAAATGTACAAGGAAAAATGCAATAATAATAATAATAATAATAATAATAATAATAATAATAATAATAATAATAATAATAATAATAAGTCACAAACCGAGGCGAGAGTTGGACTCTCTTTCCGTAAGACGAAATTGCTCCGTACTTGTGCAAACGGTCTACAACAATCGTCCCCAAGATACAACGACTTAACGAATACGAGACACTGCACTGCGTGTCATAATCACGGCGAACAATTGGGATACTCGGGACTGAGTATGTATCTCCTAGACTCGACTAGGATGATGAATGAACAAGAATATAAGAGGCTCGATACTGTGTTAATACACTGATCGAATGGCTTGTGAATGAGTGAAATTCCTTGTGGGGGGAGAGGCCTGTTGATAACCTGCAGGTGGTTGTTCGGAAGGGGTGCTCCGGCCCTAAACCGATCCAACCTCCCGATCCGGCAGTTGTAACCGCCGGTCAACCTGCGTGCCACGTGGCAATCCTATCTGCCATGTCACTGCTTCCATGTGTCACCTTATCCGCCATGTCAGCGGATCGCTTCTGCAGCCACACGTCCGAACCCGAACCGACGCCTTGGTTCGTGCGAGGCGTCGTGTCCAGTCGAGCCGGGCGAGAGACATCGAGCCGCCTTCATTGCAAAACATTAAAGTTCCCGAACCCGATCCGGCAGTTGTAACTACCGGTCAACCTGCGTGCCACGTGGCAATCTTATCTGCCACGTCACTGCTTCCATGTATCACCTTATCCGCCATGTCAGCGGATCGCTTCTGCAGCCACACGTCCGAACCCGAACCGATGCCTTGGTTTGTGCGAGGCGTCACGTCCAGTCGAGCCACGGGCAAGAGACATCGAGCCGCCTTCATTGCAAAACATTAAATTGCAAAGTGCGCCTACGAAGCACCCGTTGCTACAAATGCGACTAAGGTAAACCATAGGTGTAACATACTTGATAACTTCTTAAAGTGGCTTTTGGTTTATCAACTCTTTAGTTTTTTCAACGTAATATATGGATTTATTAAGCTATATTACCAAAAATTCCAACATCTATGAAGAAGAAGAAGAAGAATATTTTTATATGATAGTGTTTCTTACATATTAAGCAAATACTAGTTCTATATCAATAGTATATTATACAAAAATTAACAGTTTGGATTAATTTATATTCCTACATTTGATCCGCTAGCTAACCGATTAAATGTGGAGTACCATTTAAAAAAAAAAAAAAAAACTATCCAAATATACCACACTTTTCACCTATATTATATTTTGCAACTATTAAATTCATTCAAGTCAATTTGAGCTCACGTTATTTATAATGAATTTTGGTCTATATTTGTATAAAAAAAAATTGAATTAACTTTCAATCTTACAAAACTTATTACTCACTATTACCCAGTCCAAAAATTAAAAGTCGGGGCTTCGATCCTTCGACCTTGTTTCGTGTGAATAGTATAGATTTATAGCTTGATGCTCAAGCTTGAGTTTTGTTTTATTTTCTTTCTAAAACGTAGTTTCTATCTTGATTTTCATTAAAAAAAAAAATCAATTCTATCTCAATTTTTGAAATTTATCCCAAGATTTCTTAAAATATTAATTCTATCCAATTTTTCATATTTTTTTTTCAAATTAATCACAACCTTTATATGAAGTAACAGATAATGAGAGAGGACGGAAAGAAAATATAGAAATACATTATACTATCTTTATTTTTATTCAGAATAAATGCCAATTAAATAAGCAATTTTATCAAAAAATGAAATTACAACATGACTTTTGAATCTTAACAATTAAATACATAAACTTTTATTTTTTTGCAATGAGAATCCAGACCGACTTTCCGGCAAATGGACTAATTAATGACATGACATTTTTTAATCCTACATGGCTTATACTGTATTAACTGACACGCCAAAATCACGTCGTTTTCCAGCTATTAAAATAAGCGATTATGATCTAATTGTTGTGTCGAACTCTGCAACTCCGCCCTAATCGTTGAAGAACTCCATTGAGAAGAAGAAAGATGAAATAACATTGTTCCCCCTTTTTCATATAAGGTCGGTTTTTTAAGAGCCGAAAAATGACGTGGTTTTGACATGTCAGTTACCATAAGCCACGTAGGATTAAAAAGATGCCATGTCGTTTCATGTTCGCCGAAAAGTCGACTTAAGTTCTAATTGCAAAAAAATGAAAATTTATGCATCTAATTGCCAAAATTCAAAACCGTACTTTAATTGTATTTTTGGGTAAAATTGATTATTTAATTGACATTTTATACCTATCTTATTCTATATTATTATTGCATTTCTTATAGTAAATTTTATGATGTTGGATATGTTTGAAATTTAGATAGATAATAAAAACGGGACATTTGAAATATGAAAACAATGATAATGAAAATAAAAATAAAAATATCTTACAAATTATGCTTTCTAGAGTGAAATTATTTAATAAAACAATTCTTATAGTTTGTACGTTTGCATGAAAAATATTTTTCTATTACGTAATGTTGGGTCCCTTAGTAAAATGAACAGGTGGAGGGGGGAGAAAACACCTGAATGCAACTTTTTGAAATATGCAGCGGAATATTAAGCAGCCTATAGTTATAAATCCTACTAACTGAATTTTTCTAGTCAGTTGGACTAATAACTAATACAGACTGAAATTAATCTGTTACAGCTTAGGCTGTTAGAATTAAGGTCAGTATAATTTTTAAGCACAAGTTCAGCAAAAACTGATAAGCAAACAGACAGAAAAAAGGCAGTAAATACACGAGGCATTTTACGTGGTTCGGAGAGATCAACTCCTACATCCACGGACTGAATCCTCAGTCAATTCACTAAACAGTGGCTCGTGCTTGCGGGTGCACAGCAAACCTTTGTCACCGTAGGTCAGTTGACGGTGCCGACTCACCGTGTCGGATTCCTCCTTAGCTTCCGGGTGCTAAGTAACCTTACAAGAATTTTAACGACTAGAAAACTCGTACAAACTTCTAAACTATAACTTTAATACAAGATTTGAGCTAAGTAAAGAAAAAATCTCCAACTGAAAACCCTAAGCAAAGATTCGCTTGAGTAAACAAAGGGTAAGCGAAGTGGTTCAAGTAAACTAATACAACAGACTTCTCTTCTTCGATATTGTGAGTTGAGAGTAGATTTCTGCAGAGGTTTAGCAAGCTCACAAAATCGGTAAGGCGTAAGGCGGAGAAGGTCGAATATATATAGCCCTTCTTATAAAGAGATCCGTTGGAGGGAGATCTGTCTTCAAAAGAGTCGTTGTAGGAAACTCCATGTAATCTGTCGTCCTTCTTGGCAGATCTTCAACCATACTCTAAGTATAGCCGTACTTTCCTTTCTCGGTCCTTTTTAGGTTTGAAAACCTAATCGAGGAACCAGAGATATCTTAGAAATGACATTGTTGACCTAAAAGCACATGTCAAATCGTACTTGGTCAATCCCTGAAAATCCGTTGCAATTAATGCGTCTTCAGGCTGAGTATCTCTCTTGGGCAACTTCAGTCTTTCATCATTTCAGCATTTCAGTACTTCAGCATCTCAGCACTTCAGTCTTTCAGCATTTCAGTACTTCAGCATTTCAGCACTTCAGTACCTAAGAAAGATAAGACAAGACATAGTAGCAGTGTTTTGGTGATCATCAAAACTTAAGTTAGGATTTTCCCAACACGTAAACTTGTTAAATTATGTATCTATTAGAGAAGTACTCCCTCCGTTCCATCGATTTTGAAGGCTTTTGTTTTTGGGCACGAGATTTGATGATGGTTGAAAAATAGTATAAATTGGTACAAAGTGGTGATAAGAATATATATTATTTCCTTTGTCCCAACTATTTTGAATTGTATTTATTTTGAACCATCCCGTAACTTGAGTCATTTCCTTTATAAATTAAATCATATTTATTAGTCACATAACTTTAGATAATGTATCTTGACACTACTTTCTAATTCTTTAAATTTTGTGTCCAAAATTTTTGTCCCCAAGCTAGTTGAGATAAAAGTGACTTAAAAGAGAAACGACTTGAGATCGTATGAGACGTTCCCGAAGATAAATACGCCCCAAGATCGATGAGACGCAAGGAATAATTGTTCTCAATAACTTTTACTTTTAAGAAAAAAAGTTCTTGTAGGTACTACTATTGTATGTATTTAATTTGAATAAGATAGCAGTAAATACATCTTCTTCTTACAAAAGGGGATATTCAAAGTTTTGAATTTTTCAGCAACATTAATTAACCTAAACTTCCACAAATTTAGAAGGCAATTCTAGTCTTACAATTTTATTCACTTTTCAAGTCGAGTATAAAATTGATATTTTATAAAAGTTGGGATGAATTTAAGAAAACTGTTAAACATTGGATATAAAAATTGTATTTTGTAAGGATTGAAATATATCTAAAAAATAAATTGTGAAATATTAAGTATAAAATTAATGTTTAAAAAAAAATTCGAATAGATTTGAAGAACCTATAAAAATGTGGGGAACAGTAACTCGGCTCACTAAATGAATATAATCTTGCACATGTTGGATTGGATTCTTACAACTTTTGTTGTTTAGGGAGATGAGTTTGTAGAAATTTTGTTGATCCCTAACAACCTTTGCAGCGCATATCCGAATGAGAACTAACTGAAAGTCCGACCCGGGTTTCCCACGACGACTTGTGCAAGTCCACGCGACGCCACTATTCTATTTCTACTATGTCTTCTCTTAGACGTGTTTGCTCATATTTTTCACCGCGCCCTGCACTTTCCTCCCACCTTCATCTCCCTCCACATCAACATCAACATCTCCAACCCAGTCAGCAACACATCCGTGTTTTTTTTTTTTTTTTCACTCTGTATTCTCTAAGCTCTCTACCACTGTTAATTATGCCCTTTTAATAATTGAACTGTCCTTGCATTCAACTATTACTATATAGTATGTTCTACTCTCTGCATCTTTCCTACTCCACGCGGTTATTCAGTTCGTTTGAATAGTTATTATCACTCTCTCACACGCTACATTTCCCTATATATATCCATGCTCCTACACAAAGGCACATCGGAATTGTGGGCAACTCCTTAAAATAATCGAATTTGGTGGTTTAATTTGCTCTTGACTTATGTGTTGAATGAAGCTTCGTAGGAGTTTCCACTGAATTCATCTCGGTTTCCCCTAATTCTCTATTTAAGCGAATTGGCGGCTGACAGTTTCAGGCTACCTGCCTCCACCATTTTTCTCTCCTTCATCCTTCAATTGCTCTACTTAGCAGTGCCCTTTCCTTTTGATGGTTCTGAAACGGCAGTTCAGGCAGGGTGAGGAGGAGGAAGACGCTTCTCGACTTCCCAATAAGCGCCACCATTTCGCATCGACGTACGTCTTAATAATGCTTGCAATTCTCTGTTGTTGGCTCATCTTTTCATTTTTCTTTTATTTGTTTTCTGCAGTTTGTTGAAAGGCTTGAATCATGGCAGGACTCTTCAAGAACATATGTCCTGTTTGGAACCTATCCTCAGAAAAATGGTATTTTTACTTGCCTGTTTTGAGATCTTCACTTTTCTATCTTTTTACTCTATTCAATGGCGTTGGTACTTTTTAATTAATGTGTTTATGAAAATATCCTCTGTTTATTAGTCAAATACGGTTTGGATTCCTTTTTTTACTTGGATCTGATTCGACTTGGATGTCTATCTCACGTTACATCATATTTTCCAATCTACATAAACTGTTTGGCCTACTGTGGATATAACTTTCCCAAACAGTCATAAATCATAATTCATGAGTTAGTTATAGTGATTTACTATTTTACAAGTGAGAATGATTGGTGCAGATTTGATTGTTAATTTAGACTTTGTATTATTATGAGATCTTAATATGACCTGACAAATATGTTATTGTGTTTTCCTCTTGATAGGTTCAAGAGTCGGTGGATCAAGCCTTCAACCGGTTTATGAGGTGAGTTTAATTTTGTTATTTCATATGTAATCGCATTTTTTATTTCATATATATTAGAGCAAACTGTTTTGTCATCGAACAGGCCCTCTTACAATCAAGTGGAATGCCCTGCAACAAGAAGCTTGCAGCTCCAGTTTCAGAGCAATTTGCCTGACACACTCTTCACAGGAAACAGGCTTCTCTCCGAGGACAGAAGCCCGATAAAACTCGTCCTCTACGACTCTGCTTCACGACAGATCATGTCGTGGAGCCCCCTCTCCTCAATTAAAGTCACAATCATTGTTCTTGATGGTGACTTCACGCCTGACGACCGTGAGGACTGGATGAAACAAGAGTTCGACAGCAAGCAGGTGAAGAACCGAGAAGGGAAGAGGCCGTTGGTGGCTGGGGAGGCGATAGTTACTCTGAAGGATGGTGTCGGGCATATTGGCGAGTTGAGCTTCACGGACAACTCAAAATGGAGTAGAACAGGGAAATTCCGTTTAGGGGCCAAGGCGCAGCTGACTTCCGATGATATAAGCATCAGGGAAGCCGTGAGCAACGCCTTCCGAGTTAAAGATCACCGTGGGGAATGTAAGTGAACATATATCTACTATTTGTTCTCGTGAATACAAAAAAAAAAAAAGAGTTGTGTGCTTATAAGATTCTTTGGTTTTTTATTCAGCTTACCAGAAGCATTACCCTCCGGCTTTGGGCGATGAAGTGTGGCGTCTCGAGAAAATAGCCAAGGATGGCAAGTCGCATAAGAAGCTGGATGAATTCGGGATATTAACTGTTAGGGATTTCTTGAGGCTTTGCGTGAGAGATCCATCCAGACTACATGCTGTAAGCGACGTCTCTTGATCATTCAATTCGTGATATATGTAAACCAATTGTGTTTGTTTGCTTACCGTTGATGTTCTCTGTATAGATAATTGGAGTCTCGAATAAGACGTGGCAGACAATCATGAAACACGCAAACACATGCAATGTAGGGGAAGAGAGGAGCACGTACAGGACTGCACGAGGGGTGCTATTTTTCGACTCCATATATAGGGTCGTTGGCGTGGTTCTTGACGGAGAGAATTACCATCCTGCAGATACTCTCAATAGTTTCGAAATGGTTGGAATTTTCACTATCAGATCTTCTTTTTTACCTATTCCAGTTTAATATAGCTGAAAACTAATATATGTAGCTTGTGTTGGCAGAGGCTGGTGGAAGAACTCAAGCAGCAAGCTTATAACAACTTAGCTGATTGGATTCCACTTTCCGACCCACCCGTTGCTGGCTTCCCCATGCTTCTGGGAAACGCAGCACCCGAGAGTTTCACGAATCCCAACTTGGATCTCCTTGGTATGGAGATGAGTTGTGGTCGTGCAGCTCCGCCTCCACCTTACCACAATGAAGTGGAGCACGGGAACTGCTCGTATGAGTTGGGGGAGAGTTCACATTGCTTCAATCCGACATTCAGAAACAGCTTTGCCATGAGTGATCCTCTGACTCATGGATTCTGCATCGGGGACTACATGGGGATGGGATCCCACCACCTCTCGGCTGATGAGCTGGCGGTGGATGATGGTTTTGGGGTGGAGTCGCCACCATGGCAGGGGAATAATGGGTTGTTTCTTGATCCCGGGTCCTCGGGTTCCCGCCTGCTTATCCCAAGCCCGAAGACGCGATGGTGCAAGGTGCTGGCGGTGGTGAAGTGGCGGATACTGGTGAGGCGGAATGTGGCGGCGAGGAAGTGCAAGAGGTTCTACAACTACATGTAACGTAGGTGGCTTACCGAAGCAAGCGCAAGAGCTTAGCTTATGTGTAGAGATATTAGTTGTGTTGTAAGTTAAGGGGAATATGGTGTGTGCGGCAACCGGCGAAGATTCAGCTGCCGAAGATTGTGGCAGCTGCCCTTTGTAAAGCTTCCTGGGAGCTGGCTACTCTAGTTCTTTTATTTCTTTCTTCTTTCTAATCTTCATATACTTCTGTTCACTTTTTTTTGCACCACTCAAGGCTGGTGCTTGCTTGTACATAGTGGCACTTTTCACTTTTTAAGTGGATATTTATGGCAAAATAATGGGATTGGTATTCCCACCTAATTAAGGAGGACAACGAGGTGGGAACATGAGTGAGCAGCCCAGCTTGACTTTGAATCCATTACTGGAATTGAGATGCTAGAGAGCATGATTAAGAATGGAATTTGTTTTATTGGAAATGGATACTCGACCGACCAAGGCTATGACTGCCTCTGTCGCTTTCCTTCATCTTCACTTTCACATAAAAGGAGCAGGAGCAAGTATAGTATAGTTACGAATGAATTTCCATGAAACTTACTCATGAGTCACCTCTTCTCTTCTCTTCTCTTCTCTTCTCTTTTCTTCTTCGTATGAAGAAACCACGTAACTACTCTACTACTGTCTACTGTTAACCATAACCATAGCCGTCCAACGCGGACGCGGGGATCTCTTCTATACTTTGTAATTTTGCGCCTCTCCCCAAACACAAATTTCAAAAATATTAGAACTAGGTGTACTTCTACACGTACATTTTCACACTAAATTTAACCCTTGAAATTAAATTCTTTTGAACAGTACATTTTCACATTAAATTCTTTTGAATAATACTGAGATCAATTCTTTTCTATAAAATTCTTCTTTAAATAATCATGCCTCTTTTGAACAGGACTCAAACACAGAAACGTCCATCAGTCTAGGGGGAATAGAGCAGATTATGAAGGATTACCAACTCTGAAAATCATGTACGACAACATGATAGAGGAAAATCTGAAGCTGAAAAAGAAGAGTCATGCTTCAGAATTGACCAAAGAGTCGAGTCAAGAAACTGACTCACTCAAGAAGGAGATTCACAACCTTCAAGCTCAGGAGGAAGAAATGAATCAGCTCATTCTCAGGCTGACAGCTGAAAAGGAAGTTGAGAAGGAGCAGAAAGAAAAGCTCATGGCTGAAGCTGAGAATGCCAACGCCAAGCTAGAATAATCACTCAAGATCACAGAGTATTATCAAACAAAGATGAAAGTTTGGTCAAGCTCTTCAAAGAAAGCATATGAATGTGTCACAAACTACAGACTACCTAATGCCAGAGATGGTTTAGGTTTTGATAAGAGCAAGATGACAAGCACCGACAACGATCAACAAAAATCCAAATATGTGAAGTTCACTGACTCTCAGCCAATGCAGTCAATGAGGAGCGTATTCCCAAAACCCAAAAATATTTCTAATGTCAAAATGTTGGTGAGAGAGCGGGCTGTAATTCAGCCTAAAGAAGCTCAACCAGTCTGGAAAAACAAGAATGCTGCACAGAAGAAAAAGCAGCAAGCAATAGAGGTTTCAGTCTCGAAGGACACAGCCTCAGAGATTTCAGCCTCAAAGGACTCAGCCGAGAAGGACACCACAAAAGGCTGAATCAACTCAGCATAACAGTATGTGGTATGCTGTTAGAGGAGGTGAAGGGGAGGGGAGGCAGTGGAAATGAGGCGGTGGAGGCGAGGCGAGTGGAGGCAGTGGAGGAGGTGAGTGGAGGCGGTGGAGCAGAGTCACGAGGAGGTGGAGGCGAGGCGAGTGGAGACGGTGGAGGAGGTGAGCGGAGGCGAGGGAAGGCAGTGGAGGCGGTGGAGGCGACGGGAGACGGTGGAGGAAGGGGCGAGTCGGTGGAGGCAACCGGTGGTGGAGGAGAAGAGAGAGAGAGATACGCATATGTGTGATTGTGTGTGAGAGAGAGAGAAATGAAGAAAAAGAAAGTGAGGAGAAAAGGGGTAGGATAATCTGAAAAAATGTGCAAAAAGGTCACTGTTTAAAGGCAAAAAAAGTAATCCGCCCAAAAGCAGCGGATTCTAATGTGATGGAAATAGTAAAAATAAGGGCGGAGTGAAGTGGAGTGATGGGCCTAATGGATATTTTTTTTGATACCAAACACACGAATGGACTGAAAAAATTGGTCAATCAGCCCTTTTCCACCCTACCACACAGGGCCTAATAAATTACAACAACAATTTTGGAATTGAACAAAAGACGTCAAAGATTGTGAATTTGTAATAAAGAATGAAGTATATTTTTGAAAGCGTAAGGACCTCTTTGGTAGGTAAGTATAAATAAGGCAAGTATGGATAAAATAATATAGGGAAGTATGGAAAAGGAAATATAATTATTCTTGATTGTTGTTTCGTAACCCACAGAAAAATTCATACAAAATTAATCAACCATTTGGTAGCACCCAAAATATATAATCTTAGCTTTTGAAATTACCATATTATCCTCATATTGTCCTTGCAAATCCTTCATTTTCATCTTGGTCACTTCATTGTAGTTCATGTTTCTTATGGCTGCAATAGTTTGCAATAGTGGAGAGCTACATACACAAAAAAAAAAAAAAACGAAAATCATACCTACTGAAGACCGTCTGTGCGCCTCCGGCCCTGCTTCTCGATCCACTGGAAAAGCTCAAATCCGATGCTCAGTCGGAGAAGAAAGAGGAGACTCTCATCAAGAAAGAGATTTTCATAATCAAACACCGCAAAAGCCACGAAGTCGAGCGACATAAATCTGAGGAGGAGAAGGCGGTGTTGGCAGAGCCGTCACTGTTCGAATCGAAGTATTTTTTCAGAGGGGAAGGCCAAAGTTCTATTTAGGGTGTAACAGTGGTTTTATGGCCGGACCCTTATTTTCTACCGGGCTCTCCATATTATTGTTTGACCTACTAAATGAGGTAAAAATGCCATATTATTTTAATTATATGGCCTCCTAACTAGAGCCGGCAAAGTTGGCCCAACCCAATGGGCCGGCCCGAGGTACCCGGGGCTAGGGTTAGTTTGGGCTCGGAAAATAGAGGCCCAAAAAAAGTTGGGCCTAAAAAGCCCGCCCAATTAGCCCATCGGGCCAACAGGGCTTTGGGGCTAAAAAGCCCGGGGTTATCGGGCTAAAAAACCCGCCCAATTTTCTTAGGTGTATATATACATATTTATTCAATTTACATATTAGAGTGTTATTGTGTGTATTGATTGGTGTCTTTTATCTTTCAATTAAGAGGTTATAAGTTCAAATTTAATTTTTTTTTTTACATTTTTTCAATTAATTAAACACATATAAATGTAATATATATATATTTTATTAATTAAAATAAATATATATAAGTGTCATAAAAGTGGGCGGCCTTGTCCTGATGGCCCGGTGACCCGAACGGGGTTGGGTTGGGTTTCCAATTTGACGGCCCGATAGAATTTCGGGCCGGCCCGCCCAACCCACAAAAATCCCAAAGCCCGGTGGGCCCGGGCTGGGCTGGTCCGCTCGCCCATTTTGCCACCTCTACTCCTAACCAGTGTTGTTAAAAGCGTTGGCGCGCCTCGAGGCGAGGCGGCCCTTAGGCGCCTCTGATGCGCACGCATCTGCCCAGAAATCAAGGCTTGCGCTTCGACTGGCCGATGCGGCCGCCTCAAGGCGCAAATGTGCCGAGGCGGTCCGATGCGGTCTCGAGGCGCAAGTCTCGGTTTTGTCTAATTTTTTGGCATAAATTGGATTAAATTGAAGGTCCAACATGTATTTTATTTTAAAATTGACTAAGCCCACTTATAGCCCATCTGAAAAAAAAACCCTAATTTAGTGAGAAAAAACATAAAACTTTAAAAAAGAAGTAAACAACAGTCAACAGCGCGCCGCTCAGCAGCGCGCATCTCTCTGCTCCCGCGCCCCCCTCTCCTCCGGCGACCACCCCTCCTCCGGCAACCCCCCCTCCGGCGACCCCCTCCACCGCTCAGTAGTAAATAGTTGTCTAATTTTTTGGCCTAAATTGGACTAAATTTGAAGCTTTTAAGATTTTTTTTTTTTTTTTGCCTCGACGCCTCGAGGCTTACGCCTTACGCTATAGAGGCTGACCGCCTCGAGGCCCGCCTTGGGTTTTTTTCAATATTGCTCCCGACTTTTACCAAAGAGGCCCTAAGGATATTAATAATAATCCAATGGCAGACGGCAGTAAATTCGTGCAAATTCCGGACCCAATTTCAAACCCCTCGAGAAAATATCTTCCATTCTCGAACCTTCGCTCTTCCTTGACTGCTCACCCCATTCTCTCTCTACCGAGAAGATATTTTTCATCCCAGTTGTATATTGCACCCCTTCCACCCCCTTCATAATGAAATAGGCTTCGCTTCGTCGTTTTCCCCTATTCCGGTAGATGCTCGATCCAACCAGAATTCGCCGCCATCACTAAATGCTTTTTTAAACTAATCGGAAAGTTGAAGCTAATCAGGTCGGGGTATGGATCGGGAGGGAGGATCCGCAGTCGGGTCGTGTTGCTACTACACCGTTCTCGGCATTCGCAACGACGCCTCCTTCTCCGACATCCGCTCCGCCTACCGCAAGCTGGCGCTCGTAATTCCTTCTACCAATTTTCTCAATTCTACAACAGCTCGATCAATTTCAACTTCAAACTCATATATTTCAATTTATTAAGATTTTCTCTTCTTTCTCTGTCTCTCTAGAAATGGCATCCGGACCGGTGGGCGAAGAATCCATCTGCCGCGGGAGAAGCAAAGCGCCGCTTCCAGAAAATACAAGAAGCCTATGCTGGTAAACGCTATAGTTACACACACAATCACGCACAAATTCGTCGACATTGATGATAATTTATTGTTTTCTTTTTGTTTGTGTGAAATAAATGATTGAATTTGGGGGCACAGTATTGTCTGATAAGGGGAAGAGGTCAATGTACGATGCGGGATTCCTCGATCTGCTTGAGGAAGACGAGGTGCGTCCGCATTTTCCGCTAAAATATCTTAGATATTTTTCCTCCACTACTATTTAATACTGCCACTCCGTTTCTTGCTATTTCCACACCCCTCGACTTTTCAATTTTATAATTAATGTATTTTTCTTCTGAGGTTTGTTTCGTTTTGCGCATTCTACGATGGATGTATTATGACAGAATGTGTGGTTGATTTTAATTTGATCACAAATCTCGTAGAAATTTCCCTTTTGTGGTTTTCATATCGCGATTTGTTGTCCAAGTTTGCTTAAATGTATAAACTGGGTGTGTGTTTTATCTTTACAAATGTTTAATGAGATGGTTAGCAAAAATGGCCTTAGGAAATTTCGGGAATATATATGGCGTAGCATTATCATGGAACATGAGCTCATGGTATTTTTGTATGGGACACACTTGTGTGGGATCGACCTTAGGTAAGGATTTGTGTGGGGACCACCACCGATAAAACACTCAGTTGGGTGTGGGGACCTCACCTAAAGTCGACCTCAATGGAGTTTTTGTGTTTTATTATTCCATTTGTATATTTTGAATATAATTGAAAGGAATCATTACAGTAAAAAAACGAAGTATTGAAGTAGATGGATATGGGGTTATGAGTTCCAAAATATTGGTAAACAAAAGCCAGAGTTGTTTGAATAATGTTGTTTCAATTTCCAATTACTGATTTATTATGAACTTTAAATTAGTTACTTGTCATTCTATCTTATAAATAATCTCCATTTAAATGCAACAAATTTTTTTGTTAACATGTAAATGAGATAATTGCAATTTGTTGAAACAGGGAATGGGTGATTTCCTCCATGATTTGATGAACATGATGGAGAAGAACGTCGGGGATGAGGTATGAAATTTGAACATTTGACTTTGCATTTAATCATTGAAAAACTAGAATTTAATGGGGAGATAAATATGGTTCAAAGAAGGATGAGAGCTTAGAGGATTTGCAGAAAACATTCGTGGACTTGTTCGGTGATGATCTGGCGGATATGATAAAGGAGAGCGGGGATCCGACGGTGAGGAAGATGGGGTGCGACGCCGGGAGCAATACACAGCGGGGTGTACCCAAGCGCAGTGCCCGTGTGTAAGTGAAACTGGGCTAGGGCGATTGCAGCAAAAATGTTGTACTTGTACCATCATCATCATCAATTCATCATCATCCTCTCCCTTTTCCCTTTGGTTGTAATGCTATTCATGCCATTGTGTAAAGTTAGGTGGGGTTTGGGGAGGGATTTAGGATTTTGTTGGGGGGTGGACTGGTAAATTTATTGCTGGTTAGTTTGGTGACTGCTAAACTCTCAAGGTTTCAACTAAAGCTTTTTGGTTGGTACCTTTGCGTAATAAGCTTACTTTTCTCCTAAAAAACATGGGTTAATTTCCTCACTTGTTACTAAATTAGTATTAGTATTTGTATAAAATTGATATTAAACTTTAATTTGTAAGAAAATAGGCTACTAAATTTCAATTTTTCTATCATTTAAGATTTTTATTCAATTTTAAAGATAATTTTATTACATTTGGCAACTAACCACATAAACTTTATAATTAAATTCTAATTAAACTATTTTATGACTATGTTACTTTAAATAATTATTCAAAGCTTCTCATTACCAAAAATATTCCAACAATTTTAAACACAAGCAAACCTGAAATGATCATAATAATTGAATAAAACTTTAAAAGATACAAAAGTACTATAAGTTTAGTACTCATTTTGATACAAATTAAAGTTTAATAACTAATTTGATATAAATACCATAGTTTAGTAATATTTGAGGAAAGTAACACTAAAAAACATACTTATGTAACTTAACACATTCTAAGTGTTTGGACATAAGTTTTTTTGTTTAAAAAGTATATATATATATATATAGTGTAAAATAGTACTAATATAAATATATATTGAAAGTTATGCGAATAATAAAGATCATTCAAAAGAACGAGTCAATTTTCGTGGGATACCTGTAAAAGGTATAAAAATCCAATTTTCACATATGGAGGGAATATATTATTACTGAGATGCTCAAATTATTCACTATTATTTCCTCAGCTCCGCCATCTCCGTCACACTCGAATGACAAAAATCAGTACCAGAATTACATGCATGTTAAAGGTGGTATATTGAAAATCCCCATATGAACATGTATATAGATCATATACAATATACAATCAATTATCCTGTGTATACACACAAAAATAATCAAAATACCGTATGCACCCAATACCCTAAAGGCCAAAAATCAAATGAACGTGAGATAATTGTGGAGAGAATTCCAGTAAACATGCACCCAATAAAAAAATATTTGTATAGATCATATATAATATACAATCAATTACCCTGTGTATACACACATGAATAATCAAAATACCGTATGCACCCAATACCCTAAAGGCCAAAAATCAAATGAACGTGAGATAATTGTGGAGATAATTCCAGTAAAGATGCACCCAATAAAAAAAATATTCGTATAGATCATATACAATATACAATCAATTACCCTGTGTATACACACATAAATAATCAAAATACCGTATGCACCTAATACCCTAAAGGCCAAAAATCAAATGAACGTAAGATAATTGTGGAGAGAATTCTAGTAAAGATGCACCCAATAAAAAAATATTCGTCTGAGTACTATTGATATTATTAGGGTGCCTTCAATAGTGGCACCCAATTTCTAATTTCTCACATGCCACATCAACTTTTAAAAACTAGTTTATTTTTTCTCTCTCATCTTCTCTAATGGTGAAACTAGTGCTTATTTTTTTTGAGGGTCTCACTACAAGTCTACAATACATACTCTCTAAATCAATATATATGTTTATCAATTCATGTTATTTGTATTATTATTTATACATTATTTAAGTATTTAAATTTTACTACATGAGATAATTTTTATAATTGCCAAATTAAAAAATGATTTTATATTTATAAATAATAATTAAATTTACAACAATAAAAATCAAATTACATTACTAAAATTGAAATTATGTTGCAACTTGCATGTAGCTGAAAAAACAATAATTAAAATTAATTTACGTTGATCTAGCTGTTCATGCAATGTAAATAAATAAATAAATAAAAACAATAAACATTTTGGAACACCAACGTAATATGTGAAGTTCGGAATAAATTAATAAACAAACAAGAAAGAGAAAATAATTTGCAAACATAAAATAAAATAAAGTGAAAAACTGGGAATCAATAGATTGATGCGCGTTTGTGTCTCACACTCCAATCACAACTCATGTGGTGTGCAGTGTGCACACGCCTCGTTACATGCAATCAACTTCACTTTAGAAACTAGTTCTTATTTGGGAACCAAGTTTCGAATTTCTTTTCAGAAACTAATTTCTTATTGCTTCAATGATGGTTTTTTTATTTTAAGAATTAGAAACAGGCTCGACTATTAGGCAGCCCATCAAGGTATACAGAACAGGGCCCCAAACTTTGTGGGGCCCCAAAATTTTTTGGCCCAATTATTATTATTATTATTATTATTATTATTATTGTTATTATTATTGTATATTTTTTACACTTTTTGCATCACTTTCAACAAGAAACGAGCAATTCAGACCACCATTCTGCCCGCTTCTCAAATCTCAAATCTGATTTCTCCTTCTAATCTGTCGCCGTTTCTCTTCCTTTTTCTTTTTTCATTCTTTTTTCTCCCAAAAAAATTGTCATTAAATCCAGCATCTTAATCAACAATAGGATGCAAGTTTAAACAGGAAAATTTTGCCGAGCCGCTGTTGAGCCGAGCCGAGGTAATCTTAGATGTATCAATTCTACTAATCTAAATCTATCAATTCTATTATTCTTGTTGTAATTTGGTTAATAAATTGTCAATTGTATAGTTGATTTTTATTTTTCTTAATTGCTCGTAGCCTCCCATGTGAGCTTTTTTGTTTGAATAACTGAAAAAGTAGTAGAGAATGGAAAGCTAAAGATTTTCAGGTGTACTCTATCCTATTTTTTCTATTAATTGGTGTTTTTTTCACAGCATATTGTCATTTTTAGTTTCAATTATGACTCCTAAAGCTAGAAAATATGAATCTGATTATGAAAAATGAAAGAAAAAAAAAAGAAGAAGATATTTTGACAAAATTTAAGGGCCTAATTTTATATTGAGCACGGGGCCTCAATATTCATTGAGCCGGGCCTGACTAGAAACTACACTTTTGAAGACACTCTTATGTTTTTTAACGATGCAAAACACACACAAGAAAACATAAGATATTCATAATCAATCAAAATGACAATTAAAAAAAAAAATCAAAATGAGACAAATGACACGTTGCAAGTTGATGATGTGCTGCATAGACGGTGGTCGATGCCAAATTTTCCAAAATTGGCTAATCTTTTCTTGTTTATTTGAATACCTTTTTTGGTTTCCAATAAAAATCTCATTATCATCAATTTCAATCATCATCCTCAAAGAGTGCTGATTTCTCACCAACCCCGAGCAGCTTCACCAAATTATAAAATGTACCCATCACTTTCATATCTACCACTGTATTATATTGATGTGAAATATGTGAGTGGAAAGAAAGATTGTCGATTTACTAAATTTTTAACAAGTTTAAATGGTTAGATGAAAAATGATACACTATACACTTTATGTGAGCATCTTATATGAGCATCAATCATATTTAAGTTATATTATCATGATTTTTTTTTGATTTTTTTTAATCTTTAATACTTAATTAAATATGATTGACATCATCAATTTTACAAATTACATAGAAATTAAAACTTGATTTATCATTTTTCTCTATAAATCAATTTTCTATTCACTTAAATGAAAACATCACGAATCGAGCTTTGATTTTTAGATCATTTGTAAAATTGATGATGTCAATCATGTTTGATTAAGTAGCAAAGATTAAAAAAATATAAAAAACAAAAAAGAATTATATTAATATAGCTTAAGTGTGGTTGGTGCTCATATAAGGTGTTCACATAAGATGTGTAGCATATCATTCCTCATTGTTAGAAAGTGTTATTGAATAGAGTTAATGACATATAAGTTAGGGATGACATCTACAGTCACCATGACAAAATTTTATTTATAATCAATACATTAAATTATAAATTACTAATTAATTATAATTATTGACTAATAATTTTATCAAAACTTTGTGAATTCTAATCGAAATGGATGCAAACTACGTCTAAATATGCATATCTTTTTTCCACAAAATTAAGCTCTTGACTAGTTCATCTCACTATACGAAAAACAGTCGATCAACACAATTGATGTGTTATTCTTTATTTTATTCATTCACGATTTTAAAGCAAACCTAGAATATTGTTACATATCCCTTCTTATCATTTGTAGAAAAGATGTAGTGATATCATGATATGATCAAAACGGCTATCGTTTCCTTAGTAGTAGATGGATTATATTATCAAAACAATAGTAGTGTGACAGTATTGGATAAATTAGATGTAAAAAATTATGAGATTTAATAATGAAAAGATAAATCGTACTATTAACTTGACAATTTAGGTGCCCCCAGTGCCCAGCATATACGATCGGAAACGTTAATTCCTATTAATCTATTTATGGTCAATATATTATTATGTAATTATTTTGGTTATCTATTGTTTTTTGTGGATCAAACTAAATAATCTTTTATGATAAGATCCGTGGACTATGAGTTTAATATGGACTCAATAAGTAGAGACCTACTACAATTGTAATTAGGCGTTCATGGCTAACCTAATTAACTTGTATAAATAATCCCCCTGGTTATGGTCCCCAATACACTAAATCAAACGCAGTTTTCTTCTCCCCGTTTAAAGAAAACACGAAGGTCCTGATTATAAGGAATAAGGCGATTTAATTGAGGAATATCATATCGCCAACTCCGTTTGTGATCTTGTTCAAAGGTCCGGAGGTTGTTATTACAGTTATTCCGCATTCAGAAATTCAACCTCAATGGATCCAGATATTTTTACGATCTTTGATATTCGAGTGCGATGTTATATTTATTGTGCTTATTGGATTATTCCTAACACGTACTGTATGAGATACATACAAATATCTTTTATTTGTCAAACAATATCTCAACATATTGACGTAATTTTTTATTAAAACTTTTATAGTAGTCAAAGTTTGTTTTAAAGAAAACTATTTAATAAAACAAACAAATCACCTTATCTTTTTATATCGTAGAACTTCGTAGCCCATATCTTCGATATGTATTAGATAAAGTCCATTTGAATTTGAATTTGAATTATAAAATAAATGTAATAAATCTTAAAATGTAGGATAAGTTTGCTTCAGAGTAGATAGAGTTCGGGGATTTTTTTTATTGCCCTTCATTTAATTTACCAAACTAAATTTTAGTTCAATAATTTTAAAAATATTATAAAAAATAACATATGTATTTAAGCCTCACACTATACAACTGAGAAAAATATAAACATTCGTAAAGTTAAAAGTTATTTATTGCTGGCTTCGGGAAGCAATTTTGTTGACGTATGATTTGATGTCCAATATGTGCCCGCGAACAACTAATTTTGACTCTGAATCTAACGACGATGGCGTGAAGTAATTTCGTTTTGTATATGTACCAAAATATTCAACTCCCCGTATCTTCAAGATCGAGCTTTTGATTTCTAAAATTAAGGGCTCAAGTGAGAGAAATTTGAACATTTGGGTCGATAGATAGTTCTAAATATTTATAGATTGGATACCTATTTTTTTACGTTATAAAATTGAAATCAAAATTAGGACCATAATTAAATGGTAGCTGCCTATGATCCCCTAAATCATAACCATTATCATATCATAGTACCATATCTGAAGTCTAAACCGATTTGAAACAACCCCCACTCATTAGTCATTATTAGTAAGTTCGATGAGCTCTATGCACGTCTTGTTAGTTTAGGGACGTATTAATTGATTAATAAATTGACAATTCATTAACTCAAATATGCATGATGTGGTATTGGTGTAATTAACACATCATGCACATAGTTGTATTTCGCTAATGTATGCATAAAATTTACTGTGCCTGAAGTCCTGAACTAATTGGTTGATTTATTTATTTTATTTGAACTGTATATGGTCCCATGCTCCTACTAATGTCTTAACGTTTGGGAAACTAAACTCTTATTTATAGTAATATATTTGAGAGCATAAAAGTCCTTATTTATAAATTATGGAATACCAAATAGGGTAAAGCAGTTCAAGCTTTAAGACCTGTTACAATTTATCTAATTTTGTATTATATTTTCCAACGCAGGCAGATTCATATCCATTTAATAACTGAAACATTAATTCAAACAAAATGTTCCGTAATTGTTTCGTGTTTCTTAATAAAAAAGTGTGAAATTCAAGTGATTTGGACATGGATTGGACAGGCCCGCGAATAAATTGGACAGCGGCCCAACTACGAATCTTAAAAAAAAAAAAAATATATAGCATCAGCTTTCCCTAATTCCCTCATATTCAAATTCAAATTCAAAAAGGGAGGGCCGTTTCCGTAAATAATCGTTGATCGCTGCCCAAATTAATAGAAACCGCCTTTCCCACTCACTAAACCCCTGTATGTATAAATCCCTCGCTTCTCCACTCCGCCACTCAAAATTCAATCCCCAAATTTCAATTCCTCCGTTTCCAATTCTTCTTGTTCTCGGCGATATACGTTGAATCGAACAATGTCGCTGAGGCCCAACGCTCGCACGGAGCTCCGCCGCAACAGGTACAAGGTTGCCGTTGACGCCGATGAGGGCCGCCGCAGGAGGGAGGACAACATGGTCGAGATTCGCAAAAGCCGCCGCGAGGAGAACCTCCAGAAGAAGCGCCGCGAGGGCATCCAGCAGTTCTCTGTCCCAGTCGAATCCACCACCGGCGTCGAGAAGAAGGTATATTCACGAGTATCATTTTCTGTTTTATCTTTATCTTGGGGTTGTAGACGTAGGTTTTATGGGTTTATGGTTAAAAATTGGGTGCTCTACTCTGGGGTTTCGTGGTGTTCAATCCATATGGTTTGATTTTCTTTTATGCTGATCTGCATATCTTGTATTTTGTGATTTCTCAACGTTTTTCTCGTATCTCGTGTGGATTGAATCTGGATTTTTTTGTACCTCTACGATCTTGTTGATTTTCATCCAGTACAAATTTCAATACAAGTAATTAACAGACAGTATCCTTTCTGGGTCCAAACTTCAGAAGTTTTCCGTTGTGATGACCTAATTCATTGTTTCATACAAATATAGGTGCAGTTAGACAATCTACCAGCAATGGTTCAAAGTGTTTGGACTGAAGATGCTGTTCAACAACTTGAGGCTACAACTCAATTTCGTAAATTGCTGTCTATAGGTGACTATTTCCTTTTTGAAATACTCTTGAGTTTTGGCAAAATTGTTTAGTTATTGTTGGTGTTAAATTACTCTTTGGCACTGCAATTGGATTTGGCAGAGCGCAGTCCTCCTATTCAAGAGGTTATTCAAGCTGGTGTTGTTCCCCGCTTTGTTCAATTTTTAATAAGGGAGGATTTTCCGCAACTTCAGGTATAACAACATTGCTCTTAATGATTGTTTTGGTGCGTTTGTTTTGTCCCTTCAAGCCCTATAGGTTTCTTCTTAACTTAACTTTTACTATGTCCTTAACTGCTACAGTTTGAAGCAGCTTGGGCTCTTACAAATATTGCTTCTGGGACATCTGAGCATACTAAGGTGGTAATTGATCACGGGGCTGTCCCCATATTTGTCAAGCTTCTTGCTTCACCAAGTGATGATGTTCGGGAACAGGTGTGTATATACTAAATGGCTAGTTTGGCATTTTTAATTGCTTACTAATGCCCTATATTATATTGTTAAGAGTTTCTTGCTTATGTATGTTGATATGCCATGGATTTTATTTATTATTATAATCATATTTTAATATTTCGTGATATAGGCAGTTTGGGCTTTGGGAAATGTAGCTGGTGATTCCTCCAAATGTCGAGACCTCGTACTTGGCTATGGAGCTTTGGGCCCTTTGCTAGCTCAGTTGAACGAACATGCCAAGCTTTCCATGCTCAGAAATGCCACCTGGACTCTATCAAATTTTTGCCGAGGCAAGCCACAGCCATTGTTCGAACAGGTTTGTCGCCTTAGACTTGGTATTTTTATCTGCTGGTGTGCTTTGAGTATCCTTTGAATTTCTGATGGAACGACCAGCTTTCATTAAACCATAAACAAAAGTGTCGTATAATATGTGTAACAGTTTACTTGTTGTAGCCTGGTTGGTCAGAGCTTTGTATGATGTCAATGTCATCTGCTTCTTTTAATTTTTTTTTTCCTTACTATTTTCGGGTGGAGGGAACTATATGATTTTGTTCCAGTAGTTATGAAGCATGATTCCTTTTGTTCATTTCCCCGATGACTGATACTATCATATAATTTACATACGCATTTTCTGTTGAGGAATATCCATGCCATTTGTTTTGACTCAGAAGCATAACATTTTCTGATGTTATGGTTGTGCTATACAGACAAGCCCTGCGCTTCCGATTCTCAGACAACTTATAGACTCAACTGATGAGGAAGTTTTGACTGATGCATGCTGGGCCCTCTCTTATCTCTCGGATGGTAGTAATGACAAAATTCAAGCTGTGATCGACTCTGGAGTATGCCCCCGTTTGGTTGAGTTGTTGCTGTGAGAATCTATAATTCATATCAATATACCTTTGAGCAAGTTCCTTTATCTGAAGACTGTCCTTTTGCTCTTCTTTGTTTGATTAACGAATAATTTGACATTTCAGGCATCCATCACCATCTGTTCTCATCCCTGCTCTTCGCACAGTAGGAAACATTGTCACGGGTGATGATATGCAAACTCAGGTATGATTGGGTCTGTCAATCCTGTTACTGATGTGTTATCTTTGCTTTGTACAATGGAATTCTAACATGTTGAGATATTGTCATGTATAACTTTGTCAACATACAAGTTACTCACCCAATGAGGAAGTGAACTAGAACTAGAAACTCCGTTGCAATGATTTTGTGTTGTATGATTAAATACCAAGTTTTTGCTCTTGGGGATTTTGAGTTGGCTCTTCATAATAAAATGTCTAGGGAGGTTGATAAAGAGCAATATTTAGTTTGTATGCTTTATTGCTATCACGATAAGAAGTGGCTGTAATAGGTTGAACTGGTGCTGCTACTAGTATGATTCATGACAGATTTTGTGTCTGTATTCCTTACCCACCCAGTTATTGATCTTCACTACAAGACATCGAGTGGCTAACATCTTAATTATTAACTTTGAAGAGTCTGCCATTAGATCTTATTGTTTTACTATATCATTTCATATCTGAAATTTGAGTTCCTTTTGCAGTTTATAATCCGCAATGGTGCATTGCCCTCTCTTCTTAACCTCTTGAGTGGTACCTATAAGAAAAGCATTAAAAAGGAAGCTTGCTGGACTATCTCCAACATCACAGCTGGAAACAAGGAGCAAATTCAGGTAAAGTTTGGTCGTTTTACTTATTCCCAAGATGGCCTGGGGTTGCTGTAATACATTTTCACATAGCTTAGTATTTAATAAGTAACGCTCCATGTATTGCAGGCTGTCATTGAGGCTGATATTATTGGTCCATTAGTCCAATTGCTACAAAATGCTGAATTCGATGTTAAGAAAGAGGCTGCGTGGGCCTTATCAAATGCCACGTCTGGTGGTACTCATGAACAAATACAGTGAGTTACTATGCATATTTTGTTTCTTTTTTTATTGTATCATTTTATCATTGTTACTGAATTGAACACCTTACTTGAACAGGTACCTTGTAAGCCAAAATTGCATTAGGCCTCTATGTGATTTGCTTGTATGCCCTGATCCTCGGATCGTCACAGTATGTTTGGAAGGTCTTGAAAACATTCTGAAAGTAGGGGAGGCTGAGAAGAATTATGGACGGACAGGAGATTCCAACCTGTATGCACAAATGATTGATGATGCTGAAGGTCTTGAAAAAATCGAGAACTTGCAGAGTCATGACAACAATGAGATATACGAGAAGGCTGTGAAGATGCTTGAGACGTATTGGTTGGAGGATGATGATGAGCCTGGCCCACCAGGAGATGAAGGATCCCAGCCAGGTTTCCAATTCGGAGGGGCTGACGTCTCTGTCCCTGCAGGTGGGTTTAGCTTCAACTGAAGGTTGGATGGCTGCCATTATCGAAACGGAGTAAATGGCAGAAAATCAACTGCGTCATCTTGGAATGCAGGGACCGTGACTTATTGCTACTAAGCGGCAATGGATTTTATTTTTTCTTGGTCGCAGTTTTCATTAATAGTTGATATTACTAGAAAATTGCCTGATATCTTATATGGTGGCTGGGTAATTTTGGCTCTCCCAAAAGATATATGATACCTAGCCTGTTTGGTAGGGAAGTCAGTCTAAATGTTAAATTGGATTCTTCATTTTTAATTAGTGTATTATCAAATTTGTCTGTTGCATATTATTTGTTCGCTCATATACCTTTCTATTTAAAAGTACCGAGTTCTACACTTTATTCATGTTTTGTGCGTTCTTAATCAAGTAATTAATACGTTTTTGTTTACACCAATATCTGAGTTTTGTGCCCCCTTGTTATGAGTTTTGTGCCCCTTTGGAAACGAATTATAATTATGGTGTTATAAGGAGACTTGGTTAAGTAATATAGGAGTGTTTGGTGATTGGTGAATTAACTACTAACAACTAACTTTACGAATTATGATTATGGTGTTATAAGAAGACTTGGTGAAGTAATCTAGGGGGCCGGCTGGTATGCAGGAATGGAATGGGCATTCCTGCGCCCATTCCCATTCCCGCGGCTGGTAAGATTTTCACAGTAGGAATCACCATTCCCGTAGGAATGGTGATACCCATGAACATGGGTTTAGCCATTCCTCCCAACCCCCATGGGATTA
>JAYJMF010356891.1:0-10466 GCA_036873715.1 Salvia sclarea | reverse complement strand
AAAAAAGTAGGTGGGTTTTTAAAAGCTGATGTGGCATCTAAAAACTAGAAAAATTGGCTCATTGTTGTGGGCACCCTTAGTTGGAGATTGTTGACTTTTTAATAAGTAAGTTTCTAAAAAAGGAGTTTGTACACTTTTGACGGACGGACTAAAAATGAAAAACTCGCACACTTTTCAGGGACGGAGGCAGTATATAATAGTATAATTGGGGTATCGAGTATTTCCCGTCCTGGCCCAAGTCCTGACTCGGGAAACAGTGTCCTGATACTCGAAAACTAGAATATTTAAAATATTTTTTACTTTTATTTACAAAAACTATTAATGTACCTTTCTTTTTAATAAATTAGTACAAAAACTATTACTTTTATTTCCAAGAAGTATTACTTTTATTTATAACAAGTGACAATGAGATCTATAATCTGATCCGGAGTGTGTTTATGAATCCGTGAATATTGGTTTTTTTCTTGAATTTGTGAATATTAGTTCGTTCATGAATTCGTGAATTTTGGTTTGTTAGTAAATTCTTAATGCAAATTCATGAATTTTAAGTACACCCGATGCTTCTTTTTGGAGAATTATCTATAATGCTATGTCTAGTTCGTGAATACATAGTTAAATATGTATGCATATCCACAAACAAATTAATCTTACCATTGTTAATAGTTGCTTGCTGAGTAAATAATGAATGGGAGAAAAAAAAAATTAATTTCACAATTTGATGGGATAAAATAAGAGTCTTAAAATGAATAGATTTGGTGTGCGATAGGATAGTTTCTTAGATTCACGTAATCTTTTATCAAGAGATATTTTTTGAGATTTGATTAGATCCATTAAAATTTTGAAATAGGAGTCATGCTTTTAATATAACTAAATGGATATATTTTATCTTTGTTATTTGTATGGATTATTTATCTTTCCTATGACAAATTAAAATTTATCTAAAGAATATAATTGACTCATACGTGTCATTAGTTACTTAATTATATATTCATTTTTTTTAATTCTTTTTATTTCTGACCCTAACAACCTGACTATATATAACCCAGCCCATCGCCTCTCCCTGGCTGCTTCTCTCTCTCTCTCTCTCTCTCTCCATCGCACCTCGTCGCGTTTGATCGTTTTTCCTTCTTGTTTTACATATTAATTTATTGGTATTGTCAGCCTTAATTATGTGCATAGATCATTCGAATACTCGTCTGTTTTAATTAATTGGTGAGCACTTCCTTTTGTCATCTATATGAATTTTTCTAGTGTTAAATCAAGTTTGTTAAACTTATACAAGATAATTGGTTTATAGACTCAGTTCAGTAGTTGGATTCAATTTGTTGCAGTGTACATTTTCTTTATAAGCTAGACTAGTCAGATATGATTTTTTTCATCAGAATAAACTCATCTTCAAATTAAATATATGTGAAGCTAATATGTCATGAATTTGTTTAACGAGATGTAAGCAAATTATGTTTTCAAACAGGAGATTCAAATAATTTTAGGCATGATGCGCACCTTGTTTCATAAATGATTTCAGCTATTTGTTAATTTGTGAAATTTATCCTGCAATCTGCATATAGAATTTCATAAACTACGCTTGTCAAGAAAAGAAAAAGCAGGCTATAAAAGGCTCTATCGGTGATCTTGCTTTATTGGCTTTTAAGTGATCTTACTTTTTTATTTTTTAATTGATCGATTGCTTAATTATTATTTTTGGTTGATGTGATATGTTTGACGTGTGAAAGTTGTAGCTTGTGTTTTATGTGTGTGGTTGAATTGCATTTATTTTGGTTGTCTTTGTATTTGATTTTGGGGAAATTGTTTATGATGCATGGGAGATTGCAAGAAATGTTTGCAGGTTAATGACCTTAAAACCTAGTAAGTAATTGTCTTCCTTTAGATTTTAAATATAAGTAGTTAAGGGGATTCATTCATGCTTTATCCACTTCCTATCAAAGTTGCTAGCAAGATGGTGGGAATCAGTTCTCAGAACTTCCTCTTTTAAATTAGTAGAAAATAGAAATCCATATTCTCTTCAGTGAAATCAGCTAGTGTTTTAGCATATCATTGCCTTTTGTCATATCATTTTCGTATGAGTTTTTAATGTTGTATGTTGTCATTGTTGCTTCCATTCTAGGTTTTTTGTATACTGTTGAGTATGAAGATGAATTTGTAGAGGAAGTGATCAAATCTCACAACATCTTCCAAAGTTTTCATCAAATCTCACAACATCTTCCCACCTGGTTGCTAACGAGCCTGCATTTTTACAGAGTCCGAGGTACGTTTGTCTTTTGTTTGAGTTAAGCAAGGAAAGAGATAAGGGTAATATTGTCCAATATATCAACAAAGGTCATTTAAATCATAACTATGATCACTATGTGGAGATGAAATGACATTAGAAGGTGCATGTATAGAAGAATGGGGTCTTGTGTTATTCTCAATTTGTTGCCGCAATTTTACAACTTCACTTTCTCGTGTTTCAATACGAGCGTTGGACTTGTTTAGTTCATCACGAAGTTGATCGTTTGATGAACGGGTCGAACCTCGGCTACACTCACCTCGAGATTTACTAGGCGACTGCCCCTAACCAAGCAAACTAACTGATTGTCGCCCAAGGACCTTCTCTAAGATCACTTTATCAGTCATTGTATCAGGTGGGTTATCTCGCCTTAGTTGCATCATTTCTTCATGTTGATGTATTGTATAGAATGAGAAACACAACTACATATTTTGCCAAATTAAACTTCCAATTTATCATTAAATACTTACATATTTGGCTTCGAGCTCCATTGTCGGCCAATGCTTTTCGAATTGCCAGTGTTGAATACGCCACGCCTCAATTTTCCTCAAGGAGCATCAAATTCAATCACAACCAAAATGTTGGATCCTACTAGACAAATTGAGACGTGACGTATTCAGCATTGATAATCTAAAAAGGGTTGGCCTATACCGGAGCACGAAGCCAAATAAGTAAGTATTTATTGCTAAATTAGAAGCTTAATTTTGCAATATGCTGTTGTGTTATTTCTCATTCGATACAATACATCAAGAAGAAGAAATGATGAAACTAAGGCGAGATAACCCACGTGGTAGATTGACTGATAAAGTGATCTTAGAGAAGGTACTTGGGCGACAATCAGTCAATTTGCTCGGTTAGAGGCAGTCACCTAGTAAATCTCGAAGTGAGTGTAACTGATGCTCGACCTTTCCTCAAACAATCAACTTCGTGATGAAGTAAACAAGTGCAACGCTTGTACTGAAACACTTGAAAATGAAGTTGTGAAATTGCGGCAACAAATTGACAATAACGCAAGACCGCATCCTTCTATACAGGCACCATCAAATCATTGTTTTGCACCTTTTAATGTCATTTCATCAATGATTTAAATGTCCTTTGTTGATTAACTTTAAGTGTAATTGACAATGTTCCCTTTTTTCTTAATGATGTTTGTCCTTAATTATGTTTTTCAAACTAGTCGTCCAATTTGGTTTGAGTTAAACTGACAAAATTCAATGATATTATATAACATATCAAATCACACACTATTACCTCACACCAAAATTGAAATACTAAAATAAATGGGTCTTAATTTTTTTAATGGTATATAGGTAATTCAATATTTAAAAGAAAAATTGTAAGATGAGAAATATTTAGGAAAACAATGATTCACGTCATCTTTATATCATAATTTTGTCAAAATTATTAGAAATTTTTTATATTAAAAAATATTCTTTTTACTTTTTAATAGTTTATATATATATATTCTGTGTCTATTTATCCGTTAGGCCTCATGTGTATTAAGTGCTTGCAACCAAAAATCATAATAAGAATGCATGTTGCATAAAACCGGTTAGCTAAAAGCTTAATTATAAAAACTTTCAAATGCGAGAAAATTAATGTTTTTTCTACAACAAAGACAAATAACAAATGATGGAATTAATAATTATAATTTGGGTGGAAACTAGGGGAAAAAACTTTCAAATGCTAGTGGAAAAAAAGCAATATTTGTAGTAAATATGAGGATGGAATTTGGGTGGAAACTAGGTATAATCAAGAAGAAATGAGGATGGAATTTGTGACATGGGCAATGAAGGAATTCAAATCCATCCGGTCACCGGGGTCCGCTTCCCTGACGGCGGCGCCCAGCTCCTCATGCGATCCCACATCATAAAACTATATCTATCTTTTTAGATAGTGTTTACTTTGAATTATTGATGAATTTGATAAAAATTATCCACACTAATTTATTATTTTTTCTTTGATGGATAAATGATGGATTGCTTGATTTTAAATTAGTTTGACAATTTTATTCTTCAAATACAATCCCGTGGTTTATCAATCTAATTTATCCCTCGACGTAAACGCTACTTAAGGATTAGTGAGAATTTTGCCAACTCATCCCTTCTCAAATCCTCTCATTCTCGAGAAGTGTTGGGAAAGAGCGATAAGTTTTAATCCTGTAGTAAAACTGTAAAAGATATATTGTTGACGTTGCTGTTATTCATACAAAACGGGCTCAGACCGCCAATTTATAAAAAAATTGATTCTATTCTTTTTATTTTTTACGATTCTTTCTTTTGTCATAGGCCTTTTGAATGAGATCATCTACAAACTACGGTGCTTCTCCAATTAAACATAAAATAATTATTATTTGATTAAATTAAATAAGCTTTTTATTTGGCAAATAAGTTTGTCTAAATTAAATTGATGATACAGTTTGAATCCAACCCACTTAATTAATTAAATTTGAGTTGTTGGTTATGAGAATAGATGTATTATTTTTTATAAAAGTTTTCATTTGATAAAATTCTATGAAAATTCGACATGGAATATAATGATTATAATATTAAAGTAGAAATAAAACATGGAACAATGAAAAATTATTCACAGTATCATGATAAATTTTTTTATATAAAAAATAATTTTAAAATAATACTCCCTCCGAACCATTAGAGATGGTCCCTACTTTATGTGCACGGAGATTAAGGAAATGTTGTAGTAAGGCATAAAGTGTGCAGGGGCCACCAACCTTTTTGAGTTTTATGTGTAAAATTTTTGCCTTTTTTGGAAAGGGTCATCTCTAATGGATCAAACTAAAATGACAAAAATGACCATCTCTAATGATTCTAGGGAGTAGATATGATGATTGGACATAGTGATACACATAAAATTATGGGACATGATCTCATCCCATAAACGAGCACTTACATTATTTTCTTGTTTTTATTTTTCTTATGGATAGCTATAGGTTGGTAATGATGGTTAATCATTGGCATGTAAATTATGGATCAAGTAATAAATCACAAACCTGTATAGATAGAGTTGGATTACAAATTGCTTAACATTAAAGAAGCTGCCTAGCAAGAAACTTGCAGATATAAGAGATTCAATCGATGTAGACGCACAAACTCCATCAGCTGAAACAAGAAACAAACTCGGAATCATTTAAATCATGGTACATATATATAGATTTTTTTGAACTTCAAGTTTCATATTGTGTATGCACATATCTTTTTCCCCATTCCATCACAAACTGTAGCTTTCCGTTGATCTAGATTATAACACTCCAACTGTTTGATAAAATGCTGGAACAAAATAACTTGTCCTTGAGTTCGAGTTTGATCGAAATCAGAAATGCAAAGATTCCCAAAACACTTATAACATTATTGTTTAAATATTCTGATTAAATTCCAATTTTTCAGTTTTTAGTATTATCCTATTTTCTGGAAAGCACATTCTTATTCAATAAAGATCAAAGGAAAAGTAACTTACCTCACCACTGTGATTTAGACTTCATTCCAAAAACCGAAGTTTAATTCTCTGCAGCTCTGCTATAGCTTCTTTCATGTTAATCCTTTCATTAGAGCATTGGAAAGCCAACTCAAATATGGAAGATGTGAATTCCACAATTTTGTCGCCATGTTCTTCGTCAACATCCATTAGTAAGTTCACATCTATAACTTGATATGCCAATTGTGGAACTGAGTTTGCAATCCAAACCTTCAAGCTTAGATCTCCAGAAAACATATCGTCACTTGGTTTTTTCCTCGTAAAGGTTTCCATGAGCAGCACACCATAGCTATAGACATCGCACCTTGTAGAGACTATCCCTTCCAAACCATACTCTGGAATGAGAAAAAGTATTCCTTGTTAGAATACACGATTTAGTTGAGACAATAATTGCATTATTTTAGTGTAGAATAAGAAATAACCTGGAGCAATATAACCAAGTGTCGCTAGAGTATTTGTTAGCACGACGCTCTCACCCTCCCTCAACAGTTTTGATACACCAAAGTCGCTCACATGAGCAACCATATCATCATCTAACAAGACATTACTAGGCTTCAAATCACAATGAACGATTGGAGTGGAATAGCCATGGTGAAGATATTCCAATGCTGACGCCACATCAATCATTATGTTCAACCTTTGTATGAAATTCAAGAAATAGTTGTGCGAGTACATCCATTTCTCAAGGTTCCCCTTTGGTATGTATTCAAGTAACAAGGCCTTGAATTCTTCATTGGAGCAACTGCTTATGACTTTTGTCAAATTTCTATGGCGAATGTTACGAAGAACTTCACATTCAACATCAAAGCTCCGAAAACCTCCTCCAGATTGCTCTTTAAACACCTTTACAACGATTATGTTCCCATCTCCAAGGATTCCTCTATAGACAGAACCAAATGCCTAAAAGTAAGTGGAATATTAGCAGACAAGTCATTCTCAGCTAGATTGAGAATAATCAAGTTGGTCAAATTGACGACCTCAGCCGGAATTTGACCCCTTATTCTGCAACGGGATGCTATAAATATTTGGAGTTGGGAAGATAAGTTCCCAATGGAAGATGGAAGAGTTCCATCAAGAGGATTACCATTAATTTCCAAAAACTTCAACCATCTGCAATTAGTCAATGAAGAAATGAAGCTCACTTCTGAAGATGATGATCGAAGCATCAGATTATTCCTTTGAAGGTTCAATATTTCAAGGAATCTCAGGCGTCCAAGAAAGTGAGGCACTAGGTGAGTGAACATATTGTTGTCCGAGATCGAGCCTTCTGAGTCGAGAATAATTGGAAATGGATTCTGGTATTTTTCCGCCAATGTGATTACCACCAATTAGAAGACTCTCAAGAAAGGTAAACTCATTGCACAAAATGGTTGGAAGAGCACCTGACAGACCATTCTTTGTAAGCACAAGATGTGCAAGAGTTGAGATGTTGAAAATCTCTGGTGGAATTGAACCACTCAACTTATTCACCCCTATTATAAGATATTCCAGCTGCTTAAGACGGTGCCCTCTCGCGGTATAACACCTACCAAAGATATAAAGCCAATAACGATAATTTTCCCACACAAAATTGTGATGTAGTTGTAATTAGGAATGTGTGTGTGGAGTGTAGTTCAGATAAGGTAATTGATACATTCTTCGTGTAGGCCAAAACAACGAGGTGATACACTATTTAGAGACGAAGAGAGTACATCCCTATTACATGCATCCTCCGTCTTTCATTCACAAATTTTAGTGAGCACGGGTCTTAATATTATAATGAATACAAAGTTAGTGGGTCATCGACATTATTTTCTGTAAATAAGTGGGTAGTATGAGTAGAGGTGTGTTGGAGTATTTCCTGATGTTAAAATAAAAGGGGGTTTTGTCCCACATCGGATTTGTGTCAAAGTAGGAGATGTTTCCTAGGCTATTTAAGAAGTTCTGGGTCTTTGATATAATTGCATCAATCACTACTCTTTAGTCTTGTGATTAACTCTAGTTAGAAATTCCTTACTCTCTATTGTGGGCCGAGAGGGAGAGGAATACAATGTGATTGTAGAAATTTATAATATAGTGAATTTTTCCCTGTGGGTCATGGGTTTTCTCTGGATTTGGAGTTTTCCACATTAAATTCTTGTGTTAGTGATTGTGACTGTTTTCTTCATCTGATTCTTGTTCTTTTTGTTTCTCCCGGATTTGAATGGGGAATTGATTTCCCAACATGGTGTATATGAGTTGATAATTTTAGTGGGCTCAAGCTCGGCTAGAAGCTCGATTCGAGTTTAAACTTGAGCTCGAGTTGGAGTTCGGGCTTGGGCTCGACTCCAATATCTTTTGGAAAATGTTAGCTCATGCTCGAGCTTGAGTTCGAATTCGAACTCGAGATACAATCATGCATGATTCATATTCATCTTTACCACTTTGCATTATAATATACATTAAAATATATATTAAGTTTGATTCAAATAACTTAATACATAATGCCACTATTTAAAAATATGTTATATTTAGTCATTTTTGTATATTTATATATGAGGGTTAATAGTGTTTTATTCCCCAATTTTTAGCATTATCCAAAATATGTTCCCAACTTATGTTAATGAAAAAAGACCCCCTATCTTTCAGTTTTTTCCAAAATATGTCACCAAATTTAAATTTTATCTAATATATGTTCCTAAATTATATTAATGAAATAAAAAGGACCTAATCTTTAAGCTTTTATAATATGTCCCAACTTATAACATAGTTACATGTTAATAATTTCGTTTTTCTTCTTTTTTCTCACATTTTTTGTTTCACACGCTGTGGAGAAATGTACATTGTGAACTTAAATCTTCAGAAAATGTACATGCGTTGAATGAGATCTCTCGGGTATTCTGTTTTTCAAAGAGCTCTCATTCAACTTATGTGCATATTCTAAAATTTAAGTTCACAATGTGTCTTTTCACATAGTATGCGAAATAAAAAATGTGTATACAAAAAAGAAACGAAAAAAGAAGAAAATATTAGCATGTAGTACCTGTTTTGTAAGTTGGGAAGATATTAATAAAAATGTTCAAAGATGAGGTCTTTTTTCATTAACATAAGATGGGACATATATTAGAAAAACTTAAAGTCGAGGACATATTTTGGAGAAACTTTAAAGATGAGGACACAAAACACTATTAATATACTCCAATCCGTCCACCAAAAGTATGTACTTTTTGTCATTTTGGGACGTCCACCAAGAGTATACACTCCTACTTTTGGAAATGGCCCCACAATCTATTTTACTTTATTGTCCCTACTTTCATATTTTTACACTACTTTTACACTTTTCAATAACTTTATGTGGGACTCATTCTCCACTAACATTACTTTTGTGGGATGCATACTTCACTACAACTCAAGTCAACTACTCCCTCCCGTTCTTTTGTATTGGCACTATTTTTTGGGCACATAGTTTTAGGAAATAGTTGGTAGAAAGAATGGTTGAAAATTAAAGTAGAGTGTGGGGTCATGTGTTTGTGTGGTTAAAAATTAAAGTAGACTTTTCATTTATGGAATGAGCCAATACAAAAAAATCATCCCAATATAGAAAGTGTCAATACAAAAAAATCGGAGGGAGTACATTTTATTAAAACTCGCAATGGGTCAAATGGTGCATAATCTTGGTGGACGGAGGGAGTATATGTTTTGTAATTACCTCAGAGAAGCTAATTATATAGGGCAACAACTAAGCATTTGATAATTTTGATTGTATTGGTGGATTGTGTTGAAATTTAACTTACGTATAGTTACATAAATTGAGAGTTAAATATTTTCTATTGCTACTATTTATAGGGGGTTACAAAAGTAGGACACATTTATTTGAGGCTGAAAAAATAGGACATTATATTTTAAGTTGGACACGCGTGGGTCAAAATAAATAGCGTCCAAACGGCGAAACTCATGTGCAACACATGTGACGTGCTTGGTTAAAAAAAAAATTATTATTGAGACATTTCATCAAACATGTCATGGGCGCTATAAAATACGTTGAAGGAGGGCATCGCCGGACTCAATTACCACCTCAGCATCGCCGGACTCTATCATCGCCCCGATCATCACCAAATCCGAATTCACATTCCTGACTGGGAACATAAACCGAATCTTAAATGGGATTTGTTCACTCCGAATTTGAATTTATTTTGCGATCATGTGTGTGGAATTGCAGGGTATCGCAAAGATATTCAACGCATCATTGGTAAGCTCCTCATATATGCTTTAATATATCAAGTTGTGATGTATACAAAGATCAAAACTGTTCTAGGATGGTACATATTAAGAAACGCGTTTATATGGCAATTGTTAGCTTTGAAGTTAGATTCATTGTTGGGATTCTCTGCGGCATAAGGTTCCTGATCTGCAAGTCGCAAAGACGGCGGTTGTCGATGTACGAGAATCTCCTTCAAGAAGCGTCAGGCCCGTAGATGTACGAGAATCGCCTGATCCGACACCGTTGATTATGATCTGGTCGCCGGTGGGGTGGATCAACATGTCGACTCATCACCGCGCACTCGGCCTCTTCTCCATCTCCCCGTTGGCTGCTAGAGGTGCTCAAAAAAATCGGAACCGGCGGTTCGAACCGGAACTGGAACCGGCGGTTCCGGTTCTAGAACCGTGAGGCCCGGTTCACGGTTCGAATACGGTTCCATTTTTCAGGAACCGCCGGTTTCGGTTCCGG
>JAYJMF010356880.1:0-10468 GCA_036873715.1 Salvia sclarea | reverse complement strand
ATATAATATATTAAATCTAATTTTAGATTAGATTTAGAATAGGGGTATATTAGGCAATACAATATTTTGTCACACTGGCTCTTTTTCTATTAGTATAGATAGATTAAATTTCTTGTTAGCGATCAAGGGGTGTTTGAAATCTCATTTTGTATTTAAACTTTTTCGTTACATATTTTAAAAATGGGAGTTCACTTATTTGTATTAATATTTGTTCAACCCGAAATGAGGTACCAAGTCAAGCAACTAATATCATTGCAAGTGCAACTATCAACAACTATTGTAATAGAATAGTGCAGAGGTTTCGCTGTTGTGTGTGCTCATATATTTGTTAGTATAGATTGATGAAAAAATAATGTAGCTTATACGCATGCTTTATTAGAAAACGATAGGTGATCCTAATTGTGAAGAATAGAAAGAGTCGTGATGCCTAAAGTCAAAAGTCTCGAGTTTGAGTCATCCGTGACACGACCTTTGAATTTGCATTATTTACTTATTAAAAAGAATAACTAGAAAGAGTTAACCACAATATGATTGTTACGGAAAATGGTTCTAACATGCAAACACCAACAATAATTAGAGTTTATGAATATTAGTCATTTAGTTCATATGGTAATACATATCTCATTTATAAGAAACTACCGCAATTAATAAGAAAAGTACTAATTTATTTTCTTAAACAACTACTATTATACTTTTATATTAGATTTCTTGTGGAGGAGCATGGTGGTGGTGATGGTGGGGAGGCGGAGCGCGGTGGCGATGGTTTCTTGGTCCACCGGGGCTGTGAGGAGGAGGAGCACGGCGACCGCGGCTGCCGCGGCGATGGTGGTGCATGAGTGAATCCGAGAATGGTCCATCTACTTCTACACCTTCATTATTTTTATTTACATCAGAAATTAAGAATGATGCATCTTCGTCTCCTAAACTACAAGCAAGATATGGTGTGGACAAAAGAACCAAGAACCCAAAGAGCACCAAGAGAGAGAATGTGCGAGACATTTTTATTTATTTTGTGAATTTTTTTCTGATGAGAGATAGAGAAGCTTGTGTGATATTTTATAGTGGATTTGAATATTGGTGTGATATTTAAGATTGTGGGTCAATAATGTAGGTTGGATATCTCATATGATGACATTAGTTTAAATACGAAAATTTAACCTTGATGTAATTTAAATGTTATGTTGTCTATTTAATTATTATTTTCCAATTTTGTGAATGATAATCTGGTTAATGTAAATATATATATAAATAATTTATATTTTCATGCTAGACCATTTGATTAGAATATTTTCGTTTTCCCTTGTCGGATATTTTTGTCAATTGAATTAATTGTCTGAATATAATACATGGCCAAATCTCGAATTTTAATCAAATAAAAAAATTATTTAAAAATATTGCAAAAATTTTACAATGTTCTAAGTTGTTAATTTAGCCCCAATAAAATTCCTGTTGGATTTTATCCTAGGTACATGGCTATGCAGGGAATTTAAATTCAGGCAACAAAGTCAAAAAGATATGAAGTGTCAAGGCAACAATTAGTTTAGGTCCTTATTTTGGTTGATTATTCCAAAATCATGGTATATGATTTTTTAACTTTTTTTACTATAAATATTAGTCATGATATATTATGTAATAATAATTTTTTATTTTACAAAAGAAAAAAAGTTATTAGTGACACACGGTGACACACAAAGAATTGGTGACAGAGGATTCCATCCGCTTCCCCATCTACTAAGACCAAAACAGTGGGAATCAGAACCTAGTGAACACAAAAAAAATTAGTGTTATTTGATTAATTTCCTCTACATACCTAAATTGAAGTAAAGCATCAGGGCTAAATCATGCTCGATTTAAGCTTCTTTTTTAATTTTCAAGTTTTATTAAATTCATGTTCAGGCCCCCTAATTCGTTCATGAGACCATTTGTATATATTTCATCATACAAATGAACTAGCAAATTTCACGACTGAAAAGATCGTTAGTTTAAATTATTTCAACATATTATAGGTCGAATTCTAAAAAACAAAACTATAGGACGACGACGAGCTATCCAAACGCGCCTATAAATAGCTAAAGATAGTGGTTATATAATACAGAAAAATTCCAGATTATAATTTACTTACAATTATTATCACAATTCACAAGGCAAGGCATCTTTACGAATTTGATAATATACGAAATTTTGCTTCTTGGAATGCAAGATTGAAAAAGTTAATTATTCTTCTATATTTTCATTGTGGAAAACATTAAAAAGAAATTTAATTCTTTCGAAGTTAATTAAGTCCTACAGATTCGGAGTAAATTGGTATAGATTTCAAAAGAATTCCTAAAAATACTTTGTAATTCTTTAAAAAAAAATCATACAAAAGGGGCAATATATAAATATTGAAAGCATAAAAATCTATTATATCAATTTACTTAATTATCAAACACGAATCTGCGGGAAAATATTTATTAATAGAATAGGCATGCAACTTAAATATAAACACATAAATTTTAAATTTCCACTATGTAAATCAGTACCATCGTATATTAGATACGCAACCAATGAACTTAAATGATGCAACCAATTCACATCTACTATAAAATGTGACCTGCCTTCCTCAATTTCTCTCAGAAAATCACCAACAACAAAATGTCTAGTGCATACACTCTCTTATTTCTTATCGGATTCTTAGTCTTTCTGGTGACCCCATCTCTTGCTCGTAATTTAGAAGAAGATGAATCATTACTCAATTCCGATATAAATGAAAACGATGAAGGTGTAGAAGATGAGGAGACGTTGTGGGATATTGATTCACTAAAGCACCACCACCATCACGCTCCATCTCCTCATGGAAGCCGCCGCCACCACCACCACCACGGTTATCGTGCCCCACCTCCTCACAGCCATGGCGCACCAAAACACCACCACCGCCACCATGCTCCTCCTCCTCACCATCACCACCACCGTGCTCCTCCACCTGAAAGCTTTTGAAAGGGTATCCATTAATGTTGAAGAAAATTAAATAAAATTACTATAGTTTGCTTATCTTGATAGTTATATTCTATATGTAATTTTCCACATTATAGATGGACTAAATTACAATCGTTATTTATAAATATTGAGTATTAATACAAGTGTGTGCTTGTTTGTTGGTTTGTATATTTGTTTAAATAAGCTTTATACCGTGTGCAATGCGTCTTTTTTAATAGTTAAGAGGAAGAATATAAAGAAAAAGTAGCATAAGAACTAATTTACAAGTACAACTACCACAAATAGGGAACTTTTCATTTATTTTATTTATTTTAATGTTTTGGAGCCGCTTAGTCACAATCGACCCGGATGGGATCCTTTGTCCCCAATTTTTCGTCTGCCACTATTAATTTTTCGTGTACAATTTTTTTTTTATTAAAAATAGTGAAATTAATAGTGGCACGCGGTGGCACACGAAGAATTAGGGACAGAGGATATTATCCGCAATCGACCGGCTTAGGAGAATTACATTAATGTCACATTGCAATTCATGCATTCATAAAAACTTATTTGTGTACTTTTTCCTAAAATAAGTACAGGTCCGATAGTTGACAATTGATGCATGCCTCAATGTATGCCATGTCTCATTTTGTATTTAGAAACTTCAAATTATAAGACAATATCTCTTACTGTATTTTATAAGTACAAACTCATTATACGTTCAAAAATTTCAATCACGGAAACAAAGTTAAATTAGGCACCAATCGTGGGATCATAGGATATTGAGCCCTATAAAATGACATAGGCCTTCCTCTTTTGTCTACCAATTCACAAATGAATTAACCTAGAAAAATGGCTAGCTTTTACTCTCTCTTGTTGCTTCTTGGGCTCTTGGCTCTTACCACTCGTGACTTGAATGGAGATGTGTTGTGGAGTATCGATTCGATAATCGAGCCCAACACCATCATGGGCACGAACACGAGCATGCTCATCCTCCTTGCCACTATGCTCATCCACCAAGACACCATGGCCATGCTCCTGCTCCTCAACTCTACTAACTATATTTGAAGGCGTTGTATATATAGTTGGAGAAAGTAATTAGGGAGTCATCTCACATTTTTATTAACAACTAGTTATTTTGCATTTGTAATAGTATCAAGTAAATAACTACTTATTTTTTGATGTGGCTTGTCTTTCATGAGTTCTCTGCATTTCTCTTTTAATATATACAGCGTTATAATTTATGATTACTTTTGATCGGGTCGAAGAATTATATTGTTAAAGTTGCACCTCCGGTCAATAAAATATATAAATAGAAATTGAAAGAATTATTAGTAAAATCCCTAATGGTAAACTTTGGTTAATTATACTTGATGGTACATTTAGAAAATGAATGGGCCGGCAATTTGCCAGCGATCAAAGGGGTGTTTGAGATCTCATTTGGTATCACTATCTCATTTCATATCTAATCCTTTTTGTAACAATTATATATTTTAAAAATGGGATTCTTTTTTGTTACTAAAAAATTTTCAACCCGAAATGAGGCATGCATCAATTCAAGCAAGCCGATATCATGGCAAGTCCGAGTATATATCAACTATCAACAACTTTATAGATGAGTATTTTTTTTTTACTCCGATATGGTGGTTTTGTTGGAAAGATTTTAGGGAGCATTGATTTTGTATTAAAGATTTCATTTTGATGAAATGACCAATTCTGCTCGTATTTGAATTTTAAAGTTTACTGATCAGTCATTTGGAGTAATATTTAGAGTACGATTAATACAAATAGAATTTGCATATATACAAAATTCTGGAATCCTCGACGGCTAGATTGCGAGAATATCATACAGGTACACACAATATGCATCGAGTCACTAACGCACGTAGATAGGATCTACATATCGCTTCCACCCGCTTGAGCTAACACTTTTCTGGTATGGGAAAACATTGCATCCAGTAATTGGTTATAGCAAAAAGAACACTCTTTAGTAATTGTAATCTGCCTCCATAACTTAGCAACCTCGAGCTTCAATGCATAATCCTTGCTACTATTTTTTCCACAAGGGGCTGACAATGCTGGATAGATAACTTTCGACTGGTCATAGGCACTCCCAGGTATTTAAAAGGTAGCTATCCCTCATTAAATCCAGTGACATTCTGTATCTACAGCTTAGCTCCACCAAAATACACATGACATTTTGCTCGATTAACATACAATCCTGATATCCTTCAAGATAGAAAGGATTGTGTATCTTCTCTCGCAAAAAGCAGCAAATCATCAGCAAAATTGAGGTTCACTATTTTCGAAGCTCTTTGATCCTTAAATATTTGAAGTTTATTGCTTTTAGACTATGAGCAGCAACAAGCTCAGAGTGGAGCTCTCTATTTTTTTTTTTTTTCCTATTTATCTATAAATTCTAAAATTTTTATAAATGAAGTAATTTTATTTCATAAAACTAAAAAATATTACACTAAAAAATATTTTATTATTATTATTATTTAATTAACCTTTAATAGTTAATAATCTTCTAATTGCAACTAAAAAAACAAATTTAAATGAAAAAATGGAACTTAAATTAAACAAATAATTAAATGCTAATTAAATATAAAAAGAAATAATGAACTAAAAAGAAAAGATAAAAACTGTGACAGCCCGCCAACCCCACCCTATGCGGATTTGACAAACCATCGGTCTACGAGCAAAAACTTAAGTTAAATAAGTTCTAAACTAAGACGAAAGCTTGAATTTGACCATAATTCAAGGAAAATATTACTGAATTAAAATAAGTAGAAAAGGGGAAAATAGTTTATGTTGTCCAACACCATATGTTCAGAGTTGGAGTGGTTCAAAACTACAAGTTCTCCAATTCAAAGGCCGACGCAACACAGCTGCTCATAGACCTCCCAAGACCTATGGGTTGCAGTGTATATCCTAGGCACGAGCTCCAGCTACAGAAACAAGCCTATCAGCCACCCAAGGGTCCTAATACATCCACAGCCTGTCCGATCATTCCCCATCGATGCCATCATCTGAAAACATTTGAAAATAAACGTGGGCTGAGTGCTAGATGCACCCAGTGGATTCATGCCAATAGAAAATGTCAAGTAAGCAATTTTAATATGACTAAATATGCCCGGAAATAGCATATATGCATAAAATCGGATTTTAATCACTCCTCTCAAACTGGCAACCATGGCCATATGTCACATTTGCTCAATCGGATAGGCCGTTCTGGACAAGACGATCACATCGTACGAGTCTGGTACAAGGCCATGCATCCCACGAATCGAACGCATGCCAGCACGAATTGCGCATTTCTATCCTTATGTCTACCCTCATAAATCACAAACCCGGTAGTACGTTTCTACCGAGTCACGATACCGTATCCGAGAGAGCCCTTACCTCTTGCAAATTTTTACTTACTTGACAATAATTTACAAATATCATTTTGGCAAGGAAACGAACCCACATCGAGGATTTTCCACGCAGCTTCCTATAATCATGAATCCAATATCACATATTGATTCAATTCCACAATATTCATATGAATGTCATGCATGACCTAATCATGATTATTCCATTTCTCTTTTTCAACAATCTCCAATATTCACCTTGTGACATCAACATGTTAATATCACCATATCATCACTTTAGCTTACTTAACTGGCAATTAACACATACTCAAAATTTTGTCCCATGTTTGAATTGAGATCATAATTCCTTACTTAAAATGACAACATTTATTTCAATACTTAGTCATATTCACACTTCATCCCATTTCAGTAGCCATTATACACATACATCCATATTCAGGTAGGAGAACATGATAATACTCACTTAAGCTCAAAGCTAGTTAATACCAATTTCACCATAGTGCAGTTAGTGTGTTTAATCCATTAAAAATAGTAAACCTTGTCCAAATCGTCTCAAATTTTGTACATGAGTCTCTGGGGTCAGTGGTTAGTTACTGTAAAAATTTTAAGCAATTGTGATGTCCACAATTCGAGTTATATAACTTTTAGAATTCTGGGTTCTGGAAAGGTTTTAGGGTGGTGCAGTGATAAGAATGAATTTTTTGTAAAATAGCTAGGGGTTGAGTTAAATAGTAGAAAAATTTCAGAAACTGGAAGGCTGAAGAAAGCACTTGGGATAAAAGTCCCAAGTTGATTTGTTAAGGAAAAGTGGTCTAAACAATTCATGTTCTTCCTAAACCTAAAACTGTCATCCTTCTAGGTAGCAGCTTTGCACAGTATTGGAATTCAATTTATGAAAAATGGTTCTAGGTTAGATAAAGTTATGAACTTTTTTTACAAAAGACTCTAGACCTTCTGATCTATCTTGGGAAAAATTTTGGTGGCTAGAAGATATGTCTAAGGGGGTTTATATGTTGAGGGGAAACTCCACTTCAAACTGTCACTTGTATAATGGCAGTTGGAAGATGAATTGAAATGACGACTTTTTAGATAGCCAAAAATTAGGAGAAAATTTCAGGGACTAGTAGACATCAATATCTATCTTGGGTGAAATTTTTAGGGTCAAAGGAGGTATACAAGTTAGGCTACTAGGTGTTAGAAACTGAGTCTAAAAACTGTCATTCACAAATTGGCTGTTTTGAGCAGGTTTAGGATTTAAATTAAGAAAAATATTTTTAAATTTCCAAAAATTGTGAAAATTTTTCTGAACACAGAAGACACATACATCTACCTTGTGTTGAATTTTCAGGCCGAGAAGAGGAGTTTTAAGTCACCGGAAAAATGAAATAAAAAGTGGGCAGAAACTCAAAATCTGGGAGTTGACCATTCTAACACCAAAATTCACAATTTCACTTCATCACTTAACAAATCCGATTTCTACCATCAACATACCTCAACCACATCATCAAAACTCAACTTGTTTATACAAGAACAACATTTCATCTCCACCAAAATCAGTTTTACATATATCACTCAAAACATCTTCAAATCATTACAAGATTCACTTAACACAAAATTTTCTCAAGTTAAAGCATATATCACTATACTTTCATATCAACTCCCATCATTGACATAGATCTACACCTTTATACACATATCCATTCTCATACTCATAAGAACACCAAGTAAAATCCATCAAGCCAAATCTTTTTCTTAGATCTAGTGGTTGATCGCACATGCAAGCACATAAACACATCAAGGATGACCTAGAACCTCATATTCTTGCATCTATATGTTATGCATGTAGGAGATGAGGTAGGGGCTAAGGTGATACCAACCTTGAGTGAGAAGAAAATGGAGGTGATAGTGATGGTGAGATGATGAGGGGCGACGGTAATCGATGACGATGGTGGTGATGTTCTTCAAGTTTATTGATTTCTTTTCAACACAAAAATTGGATAAAATGAGTGGATGTTTGAAATGTTGCAAGAAAGAAGAAGAAGGTGATGAAATGAAAACACCCTCTTACCAATCAATCAAGAATAAAAGAAGTGAAATGAGCAAGCTTGAAATCCTTTCTTCTTCCTCCTTCTAGCCGTGAGTTTGATTGGTGATGGGGGTCGTTTTCTTCCTTCAAGATTAGTGGTGTTTTGCTTGAATTTAGTAAGGAGAACAAGAAGAATTTGGGGTGCTAGGTGGTGGTGATGGGAGATGGCTTCCAAGGAAAAGAAAGAGAGAGTGATGTGAGGAAGGAAAAATGATGAAATGAATTAATGAATGGAATGGTATAGTAATTGGGGGTGTTAGTCTATTGAGGTGATGATTCATCATCACACTTGTCATGCTATGGAAATGGTGATGGCATATAGTGCCAACTCAAGGGGTGTGACTAAGGTTCATAGCTTAATTGGTAAGTTTTTGATAAATGGTGATGTGGTATTTTTGTTTTATGTTTAAGGGATGGTGTACTTGATTTCAAATTTTATTGGTATTGAATAAAGATAATGAAAATGGTGGTGGTGTGTGATTTTCGAAAATCACATCTTGTGTGATGGTGATGTAGCCGTGAGCTATGGAGGTGAAGGGGGAGAAGATGATTTATTTTTGTTGTTCATGGCTCATGGTTTGGAAATAGAAATTAAACCATGATATTTTAGATTAATTGGATAGGGAATTGGAAATATAAATTCTTGGTATAGTTCATGATATATTTGGAAATTATGGCTAAGCGAATGAATAAGGTTATTTTCGCTCAAGACATGAAATGACATTAATTCATGTAAAGTAGAAAAATAGGATTTGAGAAATTAAGGTGGTGATGGGATGAATAGTGAATTGTTAAAGTGGTGATGTGAAACAATCTAGTGATAATTAAATATCACTTAGAGGGAAAATGGATCAATAGGAAAATTGGGTCATAGTTTTGAATTAATTGGATTAATATGGAATAGGATGAAATGAAAATCTAATAAAGGTGGTAATGGTAATATTAATATTATCAAATGGAAGTTGGAAGTATAGTCTAGTATAATTTGTTATTGGAATAAAAAGCAATATGAGTGGAAAGTCAAAGATGGTGATAATTGAGATATAGGCATATATTGAATGAAAATGGTATTGGTGGAAAAGAAATATATTATAAGTTAAATAATGGTGTTCATGATATGGGATGGCTTAAATTTGGAAGTGGCAATAAAATGGATATTGTCATAATAGGAATATAAGAAAGGGAATAATGAGCATCTAATTATTGATGATATAGTGGTGATGACATTACTAGATGGTATTGACATGAATATGCAAATAAGTATATCACACTCTAAGTCTACTATATTTATTTATCTAAAAATTATGTCTATCACTACTTATCAAATATTCACACCTTATAATTAAAATTCTTCATATATATATAATCATGGCAAACAAAAGAAATTAAAGCATGCATAAGGCAGATTAAGAATTAAATTATCCAATTATCCCTTAATTGAATAATTAAGCTAGAATAAGGTACTGAAAACATTTACGAAGATTTTAGTAATAAAAATTATATTTTAAAATTCAAAATTTTAAATCTATAAAAAAGTGAGCAGCCTGTTTCTTGCGGGCTGTCACACTTTTCCTCTTATTTAATGGTTTAGAGGCTAACAAATGTTGAGAGAAATTTACGTACTCACATAAAAAGATTTGTTATAAAAAATACCATAAAAAGATTTGTTATAAAAAATACCTCAAATGATCAAATCTAGTGTGTTAGATAACCTTACACCATCTAAGCATATATAACCTTCCTAATATAAGTACCCAAAAATAATAAACCACTTTTTACGGGAAGAGGGAGTATAATCATTTAACAAATTAATATAATTTGATATAAATTAAAGGGCAAATAGCCTGTAAATTGTTGAATTTTGCCCAAATTCTCGTTTTGCATACCAGCTTTAAAATCGGTGTGTAAATTGCCAAACTTTCAATTTTTTTCTGATTTTGCAACCAACATTGACTCCGGCGAAATCAATGCTGACGTGTTCGACGTCGGCCGATAATTAATACCACGTCACATTTAATTAAGGGAAAAATAGCCTGTAAATTGCTGAACT
>JAYJMF010356869.1:0-10470 GCA_036873715.1 Salvia sclarea | reverse complement strand
ATTATTATTATTATTATTATTATTATTATTATTATTATTATTATTATGAGAGAGAGAGACTTCTTCTCCGTGTGCAGCGGGGGAGAGCAGTTTGATGATTGAAATAAAGAGATATGATTCTTTCATAAAAAAGGAAAAAGAACAAAAAAAGTTAAAAAAAGAAAAGAAAAGAAAAAGAGTTGTGATAATTTGATAAGAGAATGTGAGAGAGTTATGGGATGCTCTGCAAAAGGCCGCCTTAATTCTGCAAATTTCATCCCCACCTGAATCTTTATCTTAGGATTATTATTAACAATTAATTCTATATATATATACATGCACATATTCATATTCATTTTGATATTGCCCTCTTTCTCTATATAGATTTAAAATATATAATAATATATTACATAGGATCATGCATGAATGAGTAGTATAATTATTTGAACGAGGAGTGGCAGTGACAGATTTCTGACAAAATTGTTCATATCAATCAGTTTTATCTGCTGCTTCATGGTATATATTATGGGTGTCGGAAATTATGCAAATTTATTTCAAGGGACCCCTAATTATATCACACCATTCTTCAATATATATTTTCAGTTACGCATGTGCATATAATGCATTTTGTTTACTATAGATGACACTTTGGAACGTTCGCTATCAATACGAAATTAACGTACAATTTTCGAACCCTAATTAAATATTGGCCTAATGCTACATTTTAGATATATGTAGTTGTAAAAAACGGAACTCATATATCTAAATCGATTGAAATCTATCTAGAAAACTAACTCGGTTTTTAGATTATATTTTCTATTAAATGTTATTATTCCAAAAGATAGTCATTTGGTTGTAGAGGTGGAAATATATTTTTGCATATTGGAATGAGTCGGAATTTTGAGTACGTTATCGGGATTGCCCTAATTCTTTATTAGATAGTTCAAAACGGGATTAAAAAAAGGAAAATTATCATACATTACATTAAAGTAAAATTATTTGATGTTCATTAATTACGTATATGGGATTTGTAAATGTATATATTCTTATTTGTTAGATATTAAGATTCCATTCATAATTATTGGAGTAAAGGCATATATATTGCAACTAATGATGATTTTCAATGCTATATAGACCTATTAAATAAATTAACTAATTAATATATGCAAAAGGTGGGTTTAATTAATTAATAATTAATTATATGTTAAGAGAATCTAGGAAATCTTTGAACGTTCAAAGGGGATGGTTTTCGGATTACGAAACCACATGCTTTTAGGTTTACAAACCCCATGTGTTTACCCTAAAAAATATACTAATTTTAACCATTTATCAAGATAGCTTAATTCAACTTTACTACCTACTTGCCTACACGTATATATATTTTTGGACATACACTTTTACATATGCAATTTTGCACGTGAAAATGTATATTCTTGTTGTTTATATATTTGTATAACATAAATTATAGATACGTGTTCTCCTAGATTTAAAAATATTAAAAGATAGCTTGTAAATATCTAATATTGTTCTTCTTCTATCGTATGTGTGATATGACATGATATATATCCCTACTAAGATCGTTTTATTATTCACATAACTATTCCGATTATATTATTACACGATCATATATATCGTACTAATTCACAGTCATCAATCACTCTATCGATAAAACTGAAACATTAAAAGGAATTAATTAATTTCAACTTTTAATCATCAAAAGAAAGCTTAAAATATCTTTATTATTTACTGTGATCCTTATCCATATGAACAAAGAACTCTCTTTCCGAACCCTAAAGACACATTTCGACTTGTAGAAAGAAATGATGATATATAAATAATTTTTATTTATTTTTGCTTTTGGATTTCTAACTAAAAGAAGTAATATTAATTAAAAGAAGTACTGCTATTAATTAAAAGAAGTACACAAATGGTTGATAAAAGAAGTAATATTTATTTTTGCTTTATTTATTTTTTGCTTTTGCTTTTGAATTTCTAACTATAATATCACACTATAAGCAAATAATGATGATATATAATATCACACATAACATACATTTCGAAAACATGCAATATTAATTAAAAGAAGTACTGCTATTAATGATCAAAATCCAAAACCAATTAATTGAACCACTTATAATGTCGACAACTAATTAATCAATTAATTTCAAACCACGCAAGTGAAATGACGAATTTGCCCCTCCCGTCAACCCTAGTCCAATTCTTTGTCACTTGCTCGAATCATAGAGGTTTTTGGGATCAGTGTCTTTGTCTGCCCTTAAACTACAAGGCACCCCTTTCATGACCAACAAAATCAAGAGAGAGAACTAATTTTTGTGTGTGTGTGTGTGAAATCTTGCACTTTGCTTTGGAACAAATGAAATCTTCCATTTTCTCCCATTAATTTAAAATTAAATTTAATTAAATTAAACCTTTTCTCCTTCCTTCTTCCCCATCTCTTCTTCATTAACTAGTGCTCCACAATTCATGCACCAAACAGTTGTACCCCAAACTCAAAACCTTGTACCACATCTCAAGAAATCATCACAAAAAAAATTAAGCCATGAATAATAATTGGCTGGGATTCTCTCTCTCATCAAATATTCAAGACTCTCATGAACTAGGGTTTCACTCAGATCATCATCATCATCAACAGCAGCAAATCTCAGGCCATCACCATGAATGCTTTGATCTCACACCACCTTCCATTTTTGAAGCATTCAACACAAACCCTCCATCTCAAGGTTTGTTTAATCACCACAAAATCCAATCTTTTGAAGTGGGCTTGCCATCTTTGCCAACTTTTGTTCATCATTTTCCAATTTTTGTTTTATCTTTTTAATCAACACAAACCAGCTCCATCTCAAGGTTTATTTGATTAAGCACCACAAAATCCAATCTTTTGAAGTGGGCTTGTCTTGTTTTTGCCAACTTTGCCAACTTTTGTTCATCATTTTTCCAAATTCTTGTTTTTCTTTAGCCTCCATCTCAAGGTTATTTGATCAATCACCACAAAATCCAACCTTTTGGAGTGGGTTTGCCTTGTTTTTGCCATCTTTGCCAACTTTTGCTTATCATTTTCCAATTCTAGCTTGTTTTTCTTCTTAATCAACACAAACCTCCATCTCAAGGTTTATTTGATCAATCACCACAAATCCAACCTTTTGAAGTGGGCTTGCCCTATTTTTCCATGTTTGCCAACTTTTATTCATCATTTTCCAATTCTTTTTTAAAATTAAAAATCCATATCTCAAGGTTTGATTAATCACCACAAAAAATCTTTTGATGTGTGCTTGCCCTATTTTTCCATTTTTGCCAACATTTATTCATCATTTTCCAAAATTCTTGTTTTTCTTAATCAACACATTAAGGTTTATTTGCTTAATCACCACAAAATCCAATCTTTTCAAGTGGGCTTACAATTTTTCCATCTTTGCCAACTTTTATTCATCATAATCACCACAAAATTAATCCAATCTTTTGAAGTGGGGTCACCTCATTAATTTCTCCATATTTCCCAACTTCTACTCACCATTTCCCCATATTGTTTTCAACATATGCAGATTGGAATGTGAAGGATGACAACATCAACATCAACATCAACTCCTTCTCATGCAACAACCAAAATCAAGAAACTCCCAAACTAGAGAACTTTCTAGAAGGTGGAGGATTAAACCACAACATGATTGATGGAAGCAGCAGCCACAACATGGGCCTCTCCATGATCAAGAACTGGCTGCGCAGCCACGCGCCGCCGTCAACCGCCGCCGAGGAAAAACCACTCGATGACGCGCCGCCTCCTCCTCCTCCGGCGGCGGCGGCCGGCGGCCAAACACTCTCTCTCTCCATGAGCACAAGCTCACACTCTTCAGACAACAAAGTGAGCGGCGGCGGCGGCGGCGGCGCAGTTGTTGAATCTGTGCCTCGGAAATCTATAGATACATTTGGGCAAAGGACTTCTATATATCGTGGTGTAACAAGGTTTTTTTCTTTCTAATAATCTTTTTTGAAATAATGATAATTTTAGTCTTATTATTTGTGATATTTAGAAATTATGATGTTTAAGAATTTATTCTGAAGTTTTGCAAGAAATTAAGTAATTAATTGTATGTTTTTTTGTTTCGAAATCTTTTTTAAAATGTATTATTTTAGTTTTAGTTATTATTTGTGATATTTAGGGTTTGTGAGGAGAATTATAATGTTGAAAATTTTATTTGAAATTTTTGGAAGAAATTATTAAGTAATTTTGTATGATTTGTGCAGGCATAGATGGACTGGGAGATATGAAGCACATTTGTGGGATAATAGTTGCAGAAGAGAGGGGCAAACTCGGAAAGGAAGGCAAGGTATATATATACATATATAATATTATTATTTTTTTTTTTGAAAAAATATAATACATATATATAATTTTACTATAATCGATAGAGTATATTAACATATAATGTTATTATAAATGGTAACTTACATAGGATTCTAAGTGTCTTCTAAATATTTATATTAGTTTTTCACGATTTTCGATTCATTTATTTACATGATATGTATGAGCATTTCTTGGCTTTTAACTCTTGATTTTGTTCTTTTTGACATGGATGATTCAAACTTGCTGCTGCAGTTTATTTGGGTAAGTTTCTTTTTTTGTTCTTGTCTTCCCATTTATATTATTTTTCTGGTTTACATTGTTTTGATTAAGTATTTAATTTTTGGTGTACATTTGTTTTCATAATGTAGGGGGTTATGACAAGGAAGAAAAGGCTGCTAGGGCTTATGATTTAGCTGCCTTGAAATATTGGGGAACCACCACCACTACAAATTTACCTGTAATATTTTTTATTTAGTAATTTTCAATTTTATTCTCTTGAATTAATTATAAAAACTTTTTTATCTTAATTTGTTTATTTCACATATATTTCAGATTAGCAATTATGAGAAAGAATTGGAGGAAATGAAGCACATGACAAGGCAGGAATATGTTGCATCACTTAGGAGGTAATTATTTGAAATTACTCAATTAATCTTCTTGTTTTTTTCCACCCTTTTTAAAAATAAATTTCAAATCGATTTGTTTTGCTAATTTTCTTGAATTTATTGTCAATTAATCCAGAAAAAGTACTGGATTTTCTCGAGGTGCATCGATTTACCGAGGTGTCACAAGGTAAATAATTAGAGGATATAAAAATATTAATTTGTAGCATCGAATTCATTTTTTCAACTATGCATTTGTTACAAATATTCATAATTAATTTGTTATAATAAAATTATTATCAGACATCACCAGCATGGAAGATGGCAAGCAAGGATAGGAAGAGTTGCAGGGAACAAAGATCTTTATTTGGGAACCTTCAGTAAGTTACTATTTTTTGTTGATATTATAAATATTATTAATTGATGATATTATAAATATTTTCTATATATAATATTTCGATATTATTTCAAACTAAGATGTACGTATTGCTCTATTATTATTTCATGTTTCACTTCATCACGCACCATAGCACGTTAATTTGTTACATTGGACCTATTGCTATAGTATGCACATTGTGGTAGTGAAATTTAAACTTTTGTAACTATCTAAAGGCACACAAGAGGAGGCCGCGGAGGCCTACGACGTGGCGGCCATAAAGTTCCGCGGCCTGAACGCGGTCACGAACTTCGAGACGAGCCGCTACGACGTCCGGGGCATCATGGAGAGCATAAGCCTCCCCATCGGGAGCGGGGCGAAGCGCCTAAAGGAGGCCGAGAAATGCGAAATGGCCTTGCAAATGCAACGGGCCGAGGAGGCGGGCCCCACTAGCACTTATAGCTGGCCCGTTATCGGGTTCGAGCAGGCCCAGCCCGCGAACATGTACCCGTACCAAAGAATGTGGTGCAAACAAGAGCAAGATTCCGATGTGGGATACAATGACATTCATCACCAGCTTCAATTAGGGCAAAATCAGGCTTTCCTGCAGGCCTCGATGCTGCAGCTAAACAATCTTTCGGGCCTCGATTCCGAGCCCGGCCCGGTGCCGAACCTCGTGGCGTACGAGAACAGTGCGCCTTGTGATGGGAACGGTTTCGGTTACGAGGGCGTGTTTGGGCCGTCGGGAGATGCTTATGCGAATCTGTATTATCGGTCCCAACAGCTGTCGTCGAACGGTGGCGCCCCGACTTTTACCATGTGGAACGGCACGTAAAGGCCCGTTCGAGCTAGGAAAGCAGGTGCTGTCGAACAAACTATGGATTAATTTGTTTATTTTGGTTAAGGATTAATTTATTAATTAGGATGTGGCTAGAGTTCATTTATAGCCAGTGTAAGTTTAAAATTAAATCTCGTTTCAATGAGATGACTGGCTATGAATTTTGGGAACTTGGGCTCGGTATGTATGTTTTTGTTTCATGGAAAAAAAAGAAAAAGAAAGTAATATTTCATGCTTAGTTTGTCTTGTTCCCATCTTTGTGCAAATTTATTCTTTTTAGTACTATATTTTAATCTAGTGCATCGATTATATTATTTATTTATTCTAGGATTATCTTATCAAAATTAAAATATAAATCATTCATTTATTTCGTTTGATGAGATCAAATGTTTTTTTGGGATATATTATACATTTTATTTAGCTTAAATTGTAGAGTAAGGTTTTAAATTTTATTGCTAAACCAAAATTTTCATTTTCATAGATTGGGTTTATTGTGCAACATCGGGCTGGTGAATATTTTAGTAAACAAAGCCCAATTATATTAATTAATTGGGCTAACATCGGGCTCTTGAATATCTTAGTAAACAAAGCCCAATTAAATAAATTGGGCTTCAAATTTATGCTTTATTTATTTCTTTCATCAAATATAAGTTTGGATTCGGATCTTAATCTGTCTTATCACGACATAGATACTCATCCTTTTTTTTTATTATTTTTTTTATTTTTTTGTGATAGTTCAAATACTTTTATTTTAAGAGTAAAAGCACCTATAATGTGAAACCTATATACAACATCTTGAACAAGAGAGAAACTAAACAAATTCATCTCAATAAACTTCTCCTAAATATCCAAGAACTAAACGAGCCATATTTCCTCATCTTTTCTTCTACACTGCAAAAAACAAAACTAGAAAAGATTTCAAGGCATCATCCAAAATTAACCATCTACGATCGCGTTTTCTTCAACCTTTTCATCCCCAGTCGAGCCTAGAGAGGAACAAACGACATAGAAAGCGTTCGTAGAAACGAAGAACTATGCGTTTACGAGAATCACGAGCAATGCTACGAGTAACACGAGGCGAGAGCTCACCGGCCTTCATAAACCAATCCATTTCTTGAAGGCCAATGCGGCTTCTCGTTTCTTCAACTGCGACTCTGTCTGAAACTTCGGCGCCTTGCCCTTATACAGAGTCTTGTGGTACTTCAAAAACAGGGCTCGATACTTATACTTGTCGATGAACATCCGGCCTTTCTCCATCATTTCAACGACCTCATTCGCCCGAACGAAAAATCCACCTCTCACGAACGTATACAGCACGGCGTCCAACAGCTCGACATCGAACTTCATTCCACTAGCAGAGGCGAAGGACTTCATCTCACCCCATAGCTCAGCCACCTCGACGTATTTTCCCCCAATTGCAGCGTATCCGGTGACCATAGAGTGGAACGTCTGTGCATTCGGGGCGAGCTCCAAACTCCTCATCTTCTTCAGGGCCTTCTCCGCGTCTTGCATCAGCCGTTTCTTGCAGAAAAAGTGGATCACGCTGTTCCAGTCGTGAACGCCTGAATCGACCGCCTGCCCCTCCTTTATCTCCTGCAGTAGCTTCGACATCAAACGAGCGTCTTTCCCCTCTGCACAGCGCTTGACCAGCACATCAAAGCCCTCCTCCTCGACTCTCGGGATTTTCGCCTCTTTCATTTCCTTGAACAGATTCACAGCCCCTGCTGTGTCGTGCTCAACGACACGAGATTGGATCAACAACTGATAAGAGCTCGCATCCAGCTGCACGCCAGCCCTGCGCGCGTCTCTGATCAACGATTTCATCTCATCGATCCGGTTTTCGTTGTGATATGCTTTCAGAAGGAAATTGTACATGGACGAACTGCATCTAATCCCGGCCAAACGCATCTCATCAAGAAGATCGTGTGCTCTGTCTAACCAGCCGAGGGATATGCAAGAGTTGATGACGTGAACGAGAACAGAGCTATCTGCAGAAACAGGGGAGTCTTCTTTCTCCGCCTTTATCAAAAACTCGACCAAATCCTTCGTGTTGCCGGCCTCCAAGAACGCCCTAACTAGCTTCACATAAGTTGTCTCGGTTGGCCTGAGAATGCCTCTCTCGGTGGTGATCAGTTCGACTTGCCCCTGCAAGTTCACGACCGAGGTATGGAGTAAGTCTCTTGCCTCGGCTTCGAGAATTGCAAACTTTTTGTCGCGACAGAAGTCGTCGTAGCATAAAAAATGCCCCTGAGGTGTTCCAAGATCACTCACAAGAACGGGAACGCTTCGATGTGGTGGCGTAGTGTCGGTTTTATCAGCCTCCAATCGCAAATTAGCCACACCGAGAGAATTCCGAGCTTTCTTCGCCTTGCGAAGCATTTCAAGAACCATCTGGGAGGCGGAATCCAGATCGCCGAATTTCAAGTGACACGAGAGAAGGCAGTTGTAGAACTGCCGCAGATGAAACTCGGTTATATTCTCGAATTCCTCAACGTGTCTCCTGAGCTTCTTCAGCTCGTCCCTCCGGCCATTTCTCTCGTAAATGTGTGCCATGATGATCGAAGAAGTAGCATCCGTTTTCATATTAATCCGAGGGATCATATCGAGGAGTTGCTCCCCTTTCTTTGTGATGCCAAACCGAAGGCATCCCACCAAAGCTATGTTAAGAGCAGTCGCGTTCGGCTTCATCAAAATCAAAGGCTCGTTGCACTTCTTCCGTGGATCAATCCTCCCGTCGTGGAACTTGTACCCGATTTCAAGAACCAATTCAGCAGCAAGGAACGCTCCGGATGGAGTGTTCGACATATAAGCTAGGATCGCAGACCAAGCTGTTACCAGAGGAAACTTCTTCATCTCGATGAGTCTCCTTAAAAGAGTCGACGAGGGAATAGGCAGTCCACATTTAGCAAGGCCTAAAGAGAGGTACACGAGAATCTCCCTATCAAACAACGTGAACTTGTGCCCCTCGAAGGCTTCCTCGACCAATCCATAAGCCTTCTGAATCGACACAATGTCGAGACTCTCTGTTAAGCCCGCGATCAGCTTGCACACAATGGATTTCCTAGCGAACCCTTCCATCCGCATATGCTTCTCGTGCAAATCCCACGCATCATTAAATCTACCCTCGTTAATTGCAGTCTCTAACTCCTCGTGGAGTCTGCCTATGTCTCGAGCCTGGACTAAAACCGTCCCAGCCATAGTCGAGAAATCGTGGGAGAAACTATCCAACCCACAGCGAAACATCGAGACACCATTTTGTTCGTGTAAGTAAGAAAGAGTCTTGCAGCCCTTTCCATTAACACAGGGGCATCTAGAAATTCTACCAAACAAACTCTGCAGAATGTAATTCGCCGTTGCTCGACTGCTCAGCCTTCTCGGACGCAGCATTTCGTCTGAAACGCTAACGGGGCACAACGATCATCACCTTAACCAGCTTAAGCTTCTAATCCACATGTAAGATAAGCAAAATTTGGTCAGAAAATGCTTATAATTAGATTCAAATATTTCAATTATGAATGTTTAACAACTCCAAACTCCATCATGTAGCCTGGTGACCTAATTTCACAAGCTTAATTTCATTCAGGCATTTCGTCGAACAGTTATCAAACGCAGACGCTTTCATCAGTAGCTCACTCAACAAAAGCTCATGCGCTCATCACATTCAATTAACTCAAAATTTTCAATTTTTAAAGCTATCATGTACCTTGCTAATCAAAATTACAAGCTTAAATTCAGTCAGGCATTTTGTCGAACAGTTTAGCTGCAAAGTATTAAGTTATTCATCACAAATTTACCCAATCGTGCATTGTAAAGAGCAAAGCTGAAAAAAGATTAATAATTACGCTATATGTTATCCACGGCGGAGAAGAATACTCGATCGGCTCCAAACGGCGGCGAAACGGTGGTGCTCAGCCCCAAGGCGGAGTAGTTGTTTTGAGTGAGATGGAATTATGGTTTAGATTTAAATAAATAATAATGAAATTACAGCTTGTCTTTTTATAAAAATGCAAACTTGAATATAAATATATGCTCTAAAATTGCCCAAAGGCCAAGCCCACTAATAAATAAATATAAAAACACAGACCTAAATTAATACTCTATAAATTAATACTTTATAAATTAATAAACTCTCTAAAATAATAAAATCTTTCGGTCCCGACTTGAGCCTTTGTAAAAAATCATCAATTTCGATAAGATAATAATTTTTTGGAAAATCCCTTTAAGAATATTAGGTCCCGTTAAAACTCTAAATTAATAATTCATAAATATTACAATTATAAATATTATGGTATTTGCTAAAATATAAATATTGTAC
>JAYJMF010356858.1:0-10470 GCA_036873715.1 Salvia sclarea | reverse complement strand
GGAGGAAGAAAGAGTAAAACTCCTTTTTTTAGATAAGGAGATGGAAAAGAAGGAAAAATTTAAAGGGCAAATGTTCTATTTTCCCTCATTTTCCCATGATAAATTTTCCATCAAAGAGAACGGAGCCTACTTATTTTCGTATTAAAAATGTCTCATTTATTTTTATGTAAAATCTCATTTATATAAATATATTATTTCTCCTTTGTATACATAAACTCATTTGTTTTTATAAAAATCACATTTTCAAGATAAAGTTTCATCTGTTTATATAAAAAGTCTCATTTACTCTTAAGATGCATACATGCATCATATACACATGAGTTAACCCCTTCATAGTATTTTCTTATTTTTCCTTTTAGTGCTTTCTTTTACATGAATAGCTAACATGTTTCTACTTAACATATTACTTGCCAGCCTTTTTGTTTTGGATTATAGTATGCACTATAAACATAAAAAGTTATTAATTTAAGGTCATTGTATGAAAATTAGTTATAGTGATTTTAAATATGTTAAGATGTAAAGTCGAATCTTATATCTCAATAGTAATTCGTACATACATGTAATAACCCCCTCACACTAAAAAAAGGTCTTTTGTGAAAACCTCCATATATACACTTTTGATAATCCAATTTTATTGTTTTTACTACCGGTACATAGTTCAGAAAAAGGATTTAATCAAATCTTTCAAAATATTGCAGAACTTTCTCACTCTCTTGCTTTGTGTATAATAGAACAACACAATTTTTCTCTACATCATTAAGGATGCTTTATATATTATCTGATTAATATTTTTGAAAGTAAACAAAAACTAATATACACATATTTTATATATAAATTTCTCAATATCATAATAAGAAATTCATAATCATGCCTGTTGTCAAATTCTAGATATCATCATCCTATAAGTCTCCTTTAATTAAGGAAAACGAAATGAAATTTGTTCTTGAACTACTTAATTGATATCGATGTTGATAAAAACTAATTACCTCTGCTCAAAGACAGAAACTTTCCTTCAAAGACAGAAACTTTCTCAGCGAATTTTTATCAAGTACAACTTCAACTACACAAAGGGCAATCTGCTAGCTCTTAATAAATGAGAAATCAATTACTACTCAACATAGTAACTCTATAATATATCGATTATGTTTGGAACTTGGAATGGAAATAGTGTTGTTGTGACTGAATAGGAACAAAGAGCAAACAAACAGAAAACAGAAACATAAAGAAGACACAGATTTACGTGGTTCACAATTGGCTACGTCCACGGGCAGAGAGGAGAACAAATTTCACTATGGAGGCTAGGGTTTTCAGATTATAGATTACATATCTCTAGACCATATATATAGTACTAAGAGAATACATCAGACGGGCTCAGTCCAACACGAATACTAAAGCCCAATACTGTATACCGTTTGGGCCGGCGAGACCCCCGTGTGCGAAGCGGGAGATAGTGCGGACCGGGAGAATAATTCAAGGCATCCCAACACATTGCAATTATTTATAGCGTCCCAAATTTAATTTTGGCAAAATTCGTCTATAATAAATACTTTAAAAGACGTCTCTTTGTTGAAAAAAAAGAGGTGATTTTATTGCTCCCAAAAAAAATTAAGAATGCTGTAACCGAAAGAAAGAATAGAGATGGTGTTTCATTGTAAAATTTTAGATGCGATCAATTTGAACCAGTATTGTGGCGTTCCAACAATTAACTCGAAACTAAAACTCCCAACTTTAAAATTAAATTTTCTAGAAATTGGGAGAAGAGCCAAACAGGCCTTAGCTCACTCGGTGAAAAATGAAAAAGAAAAGGAAAATAGCAGACTTTTCTTCAGCAGTAAAACTCAGAGACCAAACTTTGCAGTAAAAATCCCTACAAAAACCATAACTATCACCATTTCCAAAATAATCAGTCTGCGATGGCGTCTTCTTCTCTAACGATCTACTCTCCTCTCGCAAGTTCTTCTTTCCAACTACTATCTTTATTAGCCATAGTTCTACTCTCTCCGCCGATCGGCGCATCGGAAAATCAGTTCAAGTTGAACGGCAAAGTGTTGGAGCTCGACGAATCCAATTTCGATGCTGCAATTTCGAATTTCGATTACGTTTTCGTCGATTTTTATGCTCCTTGGTGCGGCCACTGCAAGCGTCTTGCTCCTGAGGTTTCCACTGATTCTTTTTCGCTTTCTTTTTGTTATTGTTCTTTCGTGGATCGTGTGATTTGTTTTTGGCTTTATTGTTTGAAAATATTAATATTTGCAGAAAGATCCCTTTTGAGCTGCTAGTATCGAGTTTATGGTTGTAGCTCACGGTTATGAACTCTATATGTCAAGTTGACGAAGTCGGGAAATTATTTTGCTTTGAGTGAGCATTTTACTGTAATTTTTCCTGATTATATGTTATTATAAATTTGAATCGCTTGGACACAAATGGTGCTGAAGCCATAAATTTGCATGCTTTTCTTCTTTAGGATGTTCGATATAATTTTCAGATTTAATGATGTAAACATATATAGCTTTACATGTTTGTTAATATCTAGCATGAGTGATTCGGATTTATTTGGTGTATTTAAGGATTTATTCAGTCTATCCAGCTGATTTATCATGCCGGTTTTGATCCTTGATTGGTGGTGCAATATGGCGCTTTGGAATTCGACAGGTATTGGTGAAGAAATTGGAATTGAAGTATAAATCTGTAGTATGTGGCTTTAAGCTGGTTGGTTCTAGGAATAATGAAAGTTTTGATAGTGGATTTGCAGAGCTGTAGATTAGACTCGGCGATAGAAATATTTTCCCATGAATTGAACTCATTGGCGGGACTAGAGGTTGTTTCTTAACAAAATATGAATCTTGTAGTTTTCTTGTCAAAAGAACTTCTATGGATCTTGAACAGTTTTGTTTCACTAGGGACACCATCAGTTAGCGTATAAAGGCTTTGCAGCTTAAAGGGACCAACTTACTTCCTATATAATCTCTTTTTAAGTGAATATTGGTTGATTCCTACAGTATTACCGAACAGCATTTGCCATCTATTTGGGACTCAGCCCCAATATCCCATTTATTAATTGGACTGACAGATGTGAATGTGCAATGCAGTTAGATAAAGCGGCACCTATTCTAGCTGGATTGAAGCCTCCCATAGTTGTAGCAAAGGTAGATGCTGATAAGTACAGAAAGCTTGGATCTAAGCATGACGTTGAGTATGTTGTCTCATTCTCCTAGAATAATAGTGTTTTGGGTTGTCTGAACCTCGTTCGTTGTTTCTTTTTAGATGGCTGAACCTTCTTTTATTTAATGCAGTGGATACCCTACTCTAAAGGTTTTCATACATGGAGTTCCTACAGAATATTTTGGACCAAGGAAAGCTGATTTACTTGTTCAATTTTTGACAAAATTTGTTGCTCCTGATGTTGCTTTTCTTAATTCCGACTCTGCTATTAGAGACTTTATTAAGGCAGCAGGCACAAATTTTCCTATATTTATAGGCTTTGGCTTGAATGAGTCCTCAATATTAGAAATTGCTGTCAAATACAAGAAGAAAGCCTGGTTTTCTGTGGCCAAAGACTTCTCAGAGGATATCATGTCCTTGTATGATTTTGATAAGGAGCCTGCTTTGGTTGCGATTCATCCAGCCTACAATGAGCAGAGCATTTTCTATGGGCCATTTGAAGGTTAGCTTGTCAATGGTTGTCAATTGTCTTTGAACCTTGTAGGCATCTCAGTTTTCAATTTTGTTGAACAGCACAGTCATTTATTTACAATATCCATTTTGTTGAACAGCGCAGTCATATATATATGTATTTGTGTGTGTGTGTGTGTGTGTGTTGTTCAGAGATAGATAGTGGTGCAGAGCTTACCATTTATGATTATTTAACATGTACAGGCTCAGTTGTTTCTCAGTTATAGTCAGAATCTGCTTTACATGAAGATTTCTCATTGCTGATATTTATTTACTTGATTTTGATCTTCAGAGTGTTAAGCTCTTGATTGAATCTGATTTTGAACCCACTTTTGATGTTAGTGTAGTGCAAAAACCAAAAAGGTATGGGTGTGTGAGAACATATTGTTGGTCTGCACATTTGCATTTTCTTGGCAAAGCTTTCCATCTATCAAAACTGTTAAAAATAGTTAGCCTTATTCTTAATTTTTTTCTTACAAATTTTCTACTTGTTACCCTGAGTTGCAGAAAAATTTGTTGAAGATTATGTAAAACAAAGTATGCTCCCTTTGGTATTACCAATCAATCAAGATTCACTGAAGCTACTCAGAGATGATGAAAGGAAAGTTGTTTTGACAATCTTGGAAGATGAAGTAGATGACAAGTCCAAGGAAGTAATAAAAGTTTTAAAGGCAGCTGCTTCTGCTAATCGTGACTTGGTCTTTGGTTATGTTGGGCTGAAGCAGTGGGAGGATTTTGTTGAATCATTTGAAGTCTACAAGAAAACCCCACTTCCTAAGATGGTCATCTGGGATGGCGACGAGGAATACTATACTGTAAGTGACGGTTTTACTTTTTCAAAAGCTTCATGACTACTGTTATTGCTCATGTTTAATTTCTTTTTAAGAAAATCAAGGGGTCTGACAATATCTTTCAAGTCTGATAATTTGATGGATTGATCAATTTTGAACTTGTTTGACCATCTCATCCTTCAAATACTCAATCTTAAGTTTTATCAATCTATACTATTATGAAAAGTAAACTCCCCCTTAGGGATTTAAGGTATCGGATGGTGCATCTTTTGGTTGAACAGGTCATTGGTTCGGAAAGCATGGACGAAACCAATATGGGCAACCAAGTCTCAAAATTTCTTGAAGGTTATAGAGAAGGAAATGTCGTACAGAAAAGCATAAGTGGTCCATCCTTGGCAGGATTCATAAAATCCCAGATCGGAGTCAGACTGTTTCTCATGATACTATTTGCTGTGTTGGTAGTGGTGTTGATTGTGATGATGGCAAAAGAAGAACCGCTGACTGTCGGCACTCGAGACCACACTACTGATGAAAGGAGCTCCGCCAACCAGCCAGAAACCAGGGAATCACGTCGAGATGCTGTCAAGGAGGACTGATTTAGTGCTTTGCTGACAGCAGATGCTATGGACAATTGTTCTTGAATTCATGGTTGACACGGGCCAAAAGGTTAGGTGATGTGCTAAAGCTATGCAGTGATTTGGAGATTGGTGATCATCAATTTGTATTGTCAAATTTGAGCAGGTATGTCACGTTTATCTCATTGTTGTTGCGTAAATTAAAACTACGAAGTTACATGAAAGCACTTTTTTTTTGGTATAGAATAGTTATGGTGTATTTGACTACGATGGATCTTTACTTTAATATTCACTTCGTAATCTCGATTTTCCAAACTCATTATGGTGTCTTCATTGTAGCATGCATGTCCGTGCATCAAATAAAATTCGAGATTGAAACGCCACAAAAGAAAAATGAGATGTGAAAGCGAGAAATTCTATCTCACAAAGTGGAATTAAATCAACAAACCTCGATATATACAGAACAACATCAAAACTCACAAATTAAAAAGGAAAAATAAAAATAATTGAGGAAAGGCACAAGCTTTTACAAAATGAAGCACCAAAAACCTTAGCGAGTAAAGTTATTCGACAAGTATAACAAAATTTATCAATATAATTCGAAACATGATGCAAATTTACAAGTTTAGCATGAAGATCCAAGCTCACCAATCCAGCAAGCCATTGTAAGCCACGTAGCTCTATCAACTGTCCGGCAGCGACTGTGCCGAGGCAAATGGCGAAAAGCTCGTGGCCGATTCGCTATAATGCAACAGTCTCTGCTCAGTCGTGGCTGATTCACTATAATGCAAAGGGTTAGCCTGACGACTTGAAGATCCAAGGTAGCTCGAAGAGCCAACACCAGGACTCGGGATGTAAGGGGACATGTATCTGGAGTTAAGAGATGATAAGGAAGGGTAACCTAACGAGTGGGGTGAGACTAAATAGGCCGCGTGCGAACGTTGGGACGACATATTCCGGAGGTCGACGGAGCTCCGGCTAGCGCTTAGATGAGGGGATTGGTGTTGGGAGAGGAGCGAATGAGGGTTGTAAGGAGTGGAGGAGACGGACTGCGGGCGTGAAAATGGTGGTGTTCGAGAAGATGATGGACCTATTTGGATGGCCGATGATGATGCTAGCGATGATCTGAACGACGACAAAAGGGAAGAGGAAGCAAGAGAACCTGGTGTGGACGAAAGCAATGGCGTGGATTCTGTCGCTGGTGGTTCACCGTTGCTGGTCCTGGCATCGCGCTTGCATACGGGGCAGAATGTTCTCCACGAGGTTAGCCAAGCGTCGACGCACATAGCGTGGAATTCTGAGATACAACGTTTAGTTTATCAATAATAGTACAGTTTATACATGGAATTATTGCTAGCCTAAGAAGCACACTCCGGTGCATCTGGATGCACCGTGCATCCACCCTATTTAAATCATAATTTTAATGAGTAAACTCCAACTAACGTTTAATAAACCCTTATTAATCCTAATTGGGGTGGATGCACTGCACATCTGGATGTAAGTTTTTGCATAAGCCCTAATTGGGGTGGGAAGCACCTAGAAACGCGTATTACTGCATACTTACTATGTCGACATGGCAGAATCCGTAGCTTTTCGCCCATGTTGTAATCTTCAAGACATATAGCGCATGTAGCGGAAGTACAGTTATCCTCGAGAACAGCTGTAAACACGAGGGATGGCATGGCTTTCACCAGGCGGCTGCTCATCCCGTGGAATTCTCGTACACGTGGAGCTTGAGGCCGTTCTCTTCTAATCCGATGCCTTCGAACAAAGAAGCAGGTAGCCAACACAGCAGACATGGCAAGCAAGGATATGAAAGAGATGGCCATTATCGACCACGCTGAGTCCTCAAAGCTCGGTACTATCCAGACCTCCGTGTCACTAGCATTGGCATATTTTGTCAGCGTTTTGGCACATACTTTGGAGACAAACACGGCATGAATCTTTATACCGGCAGAATTTCCAGCCACTGCATTTGATATGTCAACAAATAATGCTCTTAGTACATGATCAAATCAAAGAGACAGAAATTAAACATTAAAGCAGTCACCGTATTCTGTCTATAAGCAAAATGCTGTGACGAAATGGAAAAGTCCCTTATAGAAGATACTAATATTTAAAGATGTTTCTTTATATTGATTACCTCTTTGTATCCACAAAAACGAGGATGTAAGTGTATAATGTTTGGTCATATAGACAAACGATAACCATCTTGAAGGTAAAAAAGAGCAAATAGTGGAGGGACCAAACGAGGAGATGATACCTTATGAAGCCTTAACTTTGATAGATTAGATTGACATATATGATTAAGTACTTGAACAATTACATGATTAGACAAGCTCAAATTATGTGATGGATTAACCCATACTTTTTTATCTATCAAAGGATGCTAAGCTATCACTCAAAGTAAACACCCTTTAAGAGATGTGGAAATGCTTATATGACATTACAGTATTACACTGCTAGGTCCCTTCAGTTGAAAGTGATGAAGACTCGAAGATACAAGACTGGAAAACATAGAGTATGTTATTCCAGAAAGTAAAGTCATTTTTAATGAAGAAGGGTTTAGCTTAAATTATTTGATAGGGAATTCCTGCAACTATGACCCTAGAGGCAAATGGAGAGAGTATACTTAATAACTCCTCAGTCAATTTAAACAAGTTCAAGCCCACAAATTAATACAATAACCGACTTTCCTAACATGTTGCACTAGAGACTACACTTGGCTATTTAAAAATGCCAAATAATGACAGCAAAAGTTTGAGGACTGATATATTCAGGGACTATCTGAGAATAAGAAATCACATTTGGTGGGAAATGAGGATAGACTTAATTGATTGACAGTAAAGGACGACGCATTGAATCTAAGAAATTGGAAGCACGAAGCTGTGGTAGGAGAAGACATACTTGCAACCAAATCACCATCTTCGTTATCATAGACAATAGCTGCTCTAAACCCTGCAGCTTGTGCTCTTCTCACTTTTTCGTCAAAGCTACATTGTCCACGGACTATTAACACAAACGGAGACTTGGTGTCATTCACTACTGGAACGATCTTATTAGTCAGTGGTGAGCATGCATCCAAAGGTTCGGCAACATACACAGTCCCACATATCCCGGATCCTTTAACAGACGGAGCTGAAAAAAATGAGAAACTATATCAGCGAGAGGCCACTAATAAATATAAGAGCATAGCACTTCCTAGCAAAGTATCCAGTAATTGAGTTTAGCAATACGCAGCAGCTAATCACAGTTAAAGAAACAAGCCAACAATCAATCAACTCTACTAACAATTTCCAATACTAAACTTACTCAATCGACTCTACTAACAATTTCCACAACTCCAGTTGGAATTAAGGAACGAGAATCCTAAACATGAATCACTATTTTTTATGGTAATGTCCATGGTGCATCCGGATGTAATACATCCCCTTCTCACTGTAGCAAATATGCTACAGTGAGAAGGGGATGTATTACATCCGGATGCACCATGGAAAAAACCTATTTTATATGTCGGTGTTTGAAAAAGATCCGATCTTTGCACCCAAAATACTTCAGAAAAAAGTTTAACACACTGCAGAAGCTAAATCATTCAAGCATTTCATCAAACAGTAAACAAACGAAATGAACAGAAGCATATTTATAAATCAAGCAAGCAGGTAACGATTTGCTTCAGTAATACGGAGAAAAAACAAAGAAATCAAAGATTCAATTGAACAGATATAGAAAAATCTAATCAAACCGATTCCAGAATCTCAAGTTCTCAACAGAAAAGACACAAACGAGTATAAAATAAAAAGTAAACTCACCAAAATTAGCTTCAATATCTTCGAACGACAGAGTAACATTGTTGCCTATCAAAACCACATTGCCGTAAGCCGCGAATGAGCCCATTAAACAAAAAAAGCAGCAGATTAATACCCAGAAATTCGACATCTTCATCAACCGTAAAAATCCCAACTTTATCCAATATTACACAAAGCCCGTAAAACCCTCTTCGTCTTTCCTTCTTCTATGCTCAATAATCTAAAAAAGGGGTTTCAAACTATGGGGAAATCAAGACATCAGCTTCCATGCTGCAGTACGATGTTTTGATGATGGTCTGTTTCTAGGGCTTTTGGGATTAATCGTGTTATAATTGAGGTGAAATTTCTCAGAGAGACGGAAATTGCACCAATCAAAACTCCATTAGCTATTTATGGAGGTTTTGTCTTTTTTTTGTGGGTGTGCTGTACTGATAATCTTCGCATGAATATCCTCTTAGAAATTATAAGAAAAAGGAAAATGTAATTTAACAGTTTATATAAATTATGTTTTTCTTGCAAGTTGGTCCTCCCAAAAGTAAATACTAACTCACTATAAATTTGAACACTTCTCGAAAACATTGATCGTGAAAGTAGGGACAGAAAATAGACATTTTTATTAGTATTATTTTAGCATAAATTAGAAATACATTATTATAATTCCTTTTGCATATTGAATAAATTTGAGTTGAGTAGCTTATTTTGAAAATGGTACTAATAGTATATGCGATTAAATCTAATTTTATTTGAACATAATCTTAGACATATTTACTAGCATTAGTATTAGTATGTCATGTCATCAATCTAAAAGCAGATATTCTAGATGATAATACTGTGAAATAAAATATTTCCTCCGTTACATGAGGGTGGCTCCCTTTTTTACACAAGATTTTAGGAAGTTAGTAAAGTAATGTAAAGTAATTTAAAGTTGTGTGAGTAATAAAATATCCAAAAAAAATAAAACGTGTCAACTCTCATGGGACACCCCAAAAACAACTCTCACGAGACGGAGGGAGTATTGAAATAACAAGAAAAACAGGGCATAATCTAGATTCACACAAGGGCGTAGTTAAATGAAATTAGTTCACATGGAGGGGATCATTTAGGATCCCTCCCGAAATTGTTAACTTGAATCCAATCTGATCTTAATTGATGGACAATCAAAATTGATTCTCATATTTGATGATTATTTCGTATGTTCTGGATGATATTTTTCTATAATTATGTTTTTTTTTACGCAGATAGTAATATTTTCATTGATTGTTATGCTTTTTTACATATAAGATAATATTTTCTAAATACTAATCTTATGTGTTGGATCCTAATCAACATTTTCCGGAATGTGATCCTAGTAGATCCTCACCCTTAGTCCACAAAATTCATGCTAAGAGTGAACACTTTTTCACAAGTGCTAGCTTTTTTCTATCACGATTTTTACATACTTAAAGTTGTTAGTTTTTCTGTATGTATTGAGTTAATAAATCACTTTAAATAAAATATATATTTCGAGTTCAATTCTTACAACGTCCCCTTTCCAGTTAAACAACAACAACATCAATAATAATAATAATAATAATAATAATAATAATAATAATAATAATAATAATAATAATAATAATAATAATAATA
>JAYJMF010356837.1:0-10472 GCA_036873715.1 Salvia sclarea | reverse complement strand
AAATCAGAATAAATTGAAAGTTGAGCAATTTACACGCAGATTTTAAAGCTGGTATGCAAAATGAGAATTTGGGCAAAGTTCAGCAATTTACAGGCTATTTTTCCTTAATTGTTTTGTTATAAATAAATTTGTTTTGATGCAATAGACCTGCAGATAAAAGAAAACACAATTATATTGATACAAACCGCTAAAACCACTACTTTCTTCATGGTACGAGTAACCGGATGATGTTTAATTTGGTACACATAATGTCATGTTTTATTTTCTTCTGATAGAAGATACTGTCATGTTTTGTTATTAATGAATCTCATCTCAATTGGCTTAAATTGATTCACCTAACAGTTTCAGTAAACTTGAATTAGCAAATACTACTTAGAATAATTCTAGGAAAAATTGACCTCGTAGCTTTTATTATGGCCTGGGTGTTTGTACCAGAACGACTTGTGCGAGAAAATCAAATGAATTAAAGAATAAAATTAGTAGCAGTTATTGCATTAAGGAAAGGGACCCATGGAATTATTTGGATGCATGTTCAATAATTAGGATAAAACTAACCCATAATTTGATAATGCTGTGTTGTGTGTTGAGGTATGTGCAGGTGTAATGGGCACGATTTCTCCATCATTTTGTGGCCAATCATGCCAACATATATTCCCACATGGAGGCCTTGTAACTACTAAACATTGTTATGACAACGGATATTTCTGAACGAAACGATCCTACACAGCCTCAATGTGAACTTAAAACATCGTCACAAAATAAGAAATCAAAACCATGAAATCACTTAAGACCTTGCAATCCAAGCTGCTTTGCTCCTGTGTTCTTCTTCAGTCTCATTTTATAGCACAAATGGTGCGTGTTTGTGCAATGTTCACGAAGAAAGCACTCTTCACTGGCAGCGCCTGTAATCAGAGACCTGGTTAGGATACCAAGAGCAGGTTTAGTTTGCAGCGCAACTTCATAATTGACCAAAAGGAGTCGAATAAACAATGAATCTAGCGAAACAAACATGACATAAGGAGTAGAGTTTCTGCCTATCCCTAAATGGTGTTCTCTGCAATATTTAATCAAGAATCCGTCTAATTTAGATCGACTTGTAGGAAGTAGGAGCCATTAATAAGAGAAGATAGTCGAAATCTTAAATGGTGTTTTCTCCAATTGCTAAAACTACTTGAGCCGAATAAGGATTTTTGTATACATAATCACTTTAAATCATGCTAAATAAAAATCAACAGTAATACATGATGTTAAGGCGTTATACAAGAACACACAAGATATCAAGCTAACTATTGCCACCAAAAAAAAAAAAAAATCTTTGTGACCATATACAAGCTAAATATATTTGGCGGTTGATAAGTTCCAGTGAACATTTAAATAACTATGAATAATAAAAAAAACAGGATTATCAATACTGAAGCTGATAAGTTCCAGTGAACAATTAAATAACTATGAATAATAAAAAAAAAAGGATTATCAATACTGAAGCACTGATTACGAGTCTTACGATCAAACAAACTTCGTACCATATAAAATTATCACGCCTAATCAGAATCCAAATCTTTCAGAATGTAAGGCTTCTATCACAATTCACATACTATATTGCTATGCTAAACTGTCACTCTTGCTAAGGGTCAAAAAGACTCCTTTATCTACTTCTATTTATTACTATTATAAAAGTGTGCAATCTTCCAATTCTGATACACCTATATTTACATATTATAATTTCGAAGGATAGGTTAGTAAATTAATATTTTTATATACATTTAGGTCTTATTTACTTGATTGCTTGATATAAAGATATACTAAGAATCCTTTTGTATGTAAAATTCTTCAAAATTGTGATAAGATTTAGCTATTTTTGATATATATGTATATAAATTCATTTTATTTTAATCAATAACTTCTACATATGGTGCACATACCATTTTGCTATTACTGTGAAAAGATGATATTACCTGTAATAAAATCAATTGCTTCCCCATTTTCCCACTACTCGCTCTTTCGCAGAAACCTGTACAGCTACTTCCTCTTGTGGAGTGCTAAAATTTTGCCCATTTGGATACATCTGATTTGTAATCTTTGATGTCAAGAAGGCAAACACAGTCCGTGTCCCTCGCAAAGCAAACAATAGAGGATTGAAAATGACAGCAAGCAGCACATCCCCTTTTGCCACGATCAGGTACTGTATGAGTACAACTATATAGTTTCAGAAGATAGAAAAGAAAACCATAGATGTGACCCTCAAAACAGTGACCCCCCAAAAAATTGTAATTCTGGAATGATACTGCGAAGGTTGTTTACCAGGACAAGAATGCCTAAAATTGTAAGGCTTGCTTGTTGTGCTTCCTGCCAGAAATGGCCATCATCAGACCCACCAAACCATCTACCCCATCCAAACAAACCTCCTCCTCCTCCAGAATTTCCTCCACCTGCTTCCTCTCTCCTTTTAATTTCTTTATCCCATTGCTCCAACTCTGCTTTCTTTCCACCAAGGGCACCTTCTAATGCTTTTCGAGCCTGTTCCTGTAATTAATATATAAATGAACAGCATGCCATTTAAGAAAACTGCACCTGAAATTTATGTTCACAGCTCTGGAATCTAAAAGTACCATTCAAGGTAACCTAACTCTCACATATGGATACATACTTCATCACAAATTCAGAATCTAAGCCTATCAAATTCCTCTTTTTTGTTTAAGTGTTAGATATTGAATTCACAAAGTACTCAGTTAACATGAACTAAAAGCATTTCTTGCCCCCAAACAATATAAATTAAACTAACAATGAATTCCACTGGACTCCTCGAGAAAATTAAACATAGATTTCCTTATGCAGAGTTGAGTCAATAGAATTTATTTGAGAAGATGACTCGGGGAAGGATTTCAAACTATCATACCATATTAAGTGGAATTCAAATCCGTCAAGCTCGTTTTGAGCATAGTTTACAAAGAAATGAAGAATGTTATGAATTATATATCAATCTCTGAATTAACACACTTTTAAGCATATGTTAGTAAATATACATCCTCCAAATTCTTCAATCAAAATGAAATCTTAGCTTTTCTGATAATAATAATTCAATGTCTATATGTGCATTAGCAGATACTAAGTTGTCATTCAACTTCTCCCTTTGAAACATTAATACAAACAGTGAGAATTTGCCACAAATTAGCCAAAAGACCTAGACTAAATCATTGAATTCAGTAGCATCCTGAACCTTTCGTGCATTTTAAAATTAAAATTCCTGGTTGCTTGTCACAACAATTCTTCCATTTATTAGTGAAATTGCAAATATTCGAATTTACTTACATTCATTTAAACAGATTCTCTTAATCTTTTGCATCTAAGTTTCTAAGGTTTAAATTACTTAACTATCTACATATATTTTAGTTATTGCAATTATTCTCGCAATTAGTCCATGTTTTGTTTAATTTCGCTAGAGAAAATGAGGTTGGAGACTGCATCCTAGGCCTTAGCACAAGATTTTTATGGTCTTATCATAAATATTGATGCTTGATGATAATAATTGATGTTGGCACTAAAACATCTAACTATTGGAAGTATTAATCAAATTCTACACGAAATTATAATAAAACATTTAATACATTATCTTGGCTTTTGTATTACTTCAAAATCATACAGATACTCCTATTCTATCGACATCATAATAATTTTATAAACCCAAAACCTAATCAGAGTTGCTTAGTCTAAAATAAGAGTTTGTGTGTGTATAATAAAAAGGAATAGCATGCTCCTAGTTCCTTCCCTTAGCTCCTAAAGTGATGGTTCGAAAACCTTAGAAAAGGAGAAGAAATTATGGCAGCCTGTTTCTATTGGGATCCTGCGTGCCTCCCTCGCTTATGTTCAAATATATGCTACTTGGGGCTTGGATTTGGGCATAGAATATAAAGTGAAGTTGAGGATAAAGTGGTTAGCTTCCAATTGAAACTGAAGACCCATAAAGTTGATATCTATGGACAGTTATGGCCATTCAGCTCGCAGTATGGATACTATCATCGAAAAGTATGCTACCTTTGGCTTAGAATTCAGCATGAAGTATGAAGTAAAGCTGCACATAAGTCTTATCTCAAAAAAAGCTGCGCATAAGTCTCTCGCCCTACCCTAATATATGCTTAATCATTAAAAACATCTACTTAGCACCAAAAGTAATTAACCGAAAATTCCCCAAACTGAACCCTGCTGCATCAGCCGCCTATTTGTCAGCTCGTGGCAACAGTGTTTTCTTATTCAAGTCTAAATAGCAAGTCAAATATCTAAGCTGCGGTTATCCAATAATTTAATCCAAATCAAGGGGAATTTATAGATTTCAAACATGCACCAATTCCACCTTTGGGAATTTATAGGAAAAAACAATTGGAAGTGAAGACGAGCCTGTTTGCGGTTGTCGGAGAAGAGGCAAGAAAACCTGCCATTGCAATTGAGCGAATGTGAGAGAGAGGTCCAGCTCTGAGCTGAACTGGTCGAAGCGGCGGTTCTGTGTAGAGCTAGAGTTGGTTTTCGGTGACCTGGGTTTACTGAGGGAAGAGGAAGACTCAGAATTTGCGCCATTATTCCAACCTCTGCGCCTTCTGATTTTACGAGTGCAGAGTGCAGACCATATAATTTAATGATGGGCTGGGCTCCGTAAGGCCCAATAAATTTATTTACAAACCATTTTGGATTTTGGTGGTTGAACAAAAAGGCATGGGCAAGATGGTCATTTCGTGCAAACTTAAAATCGAGCGCTACTAACCAAAACCGAGACGCTTTTGTTTCACTCCACCTTCTTTTTCTTTGGTTTCCTCTTTTTACAAAAAACACCCCACTGTCGAGACTGCATCATCATCCGTGTGTAGAGAGAGAAGGAAGAGCCGTTTGAGAGTTATATGAGTTGAGAAGCAGAAGCTTAGCACAGCCATGGCGACTGACGAAGAGATAGCGAAAGCCGTGGAGACAGTTCTCCGTCAGTCAGACCCCAACGCCGTAACCTCTCTGAACAGCGTCGTGCAGCGCCTGGAAGCGAAGCTAGGGTTGAGCCTCGCCCACAAAGCCGAGTTCATCAGAGATCAGATTACCTTCCTCCTCCGCTCCCACCCCGTTCCCAAAGACCAGCTGCCACCTCAACCCCACCCTCACTACTCCATTCCTCAGCCATTTCACCAACCCCATTTCGCCTCCCACCAACAAACTGACCCTGCCTATCCGCCGCAACTGCAACACCCGCAGCCTCTCCGCCCCAAACAAGATAATGCACCACCAAATGCATCTGAAACGCCGAAAGGAAGGTAACCTCATTTTGCGGGGTCTTTTTTTTCTTTTTTCTTTTTTCTTTTTTTCTTTTTTCTTTTTTTTACCTGCGGGCGGCTGTAATGTAATTCGCTTTTGGGTTAATTAAGTGGTTTTTACATAGGAAGTTCTAACTTTTTCATTGAGCAGGAATCGTCAGTTGTTTTGTTTTGGTGTGTATTGTTAACTCTGGTTAGGCTTTGTATTTAGTGGAATAAATTAGTAGCTTTTTTGGTGTATCTGCTGAAGACTTCCAATTTGACGTTACTATCAGTGTTTGTTGATGGGGGTTGAAATTGGGGTTGCTTCTCTTTGACCTAGCGCTATTCTTAATAATTGGGGTTGAAAATTTTTACTTGCTTTAGATTTGTTTGTTTGTCTTTAAGTTGTGGTAAAATTACAATTTTCAAGCTGTCTTTGTCTAATAACCCTTATGCGTTGCCTCCTCATGAGTCCAGTGAGACGTTATATAAATGTAATCGTCTTTCTTCTGGAACCAAGAAGAAAACTGTGATTGCAGAAGTAATAAGCCACCCACAAATTGCAGAAATTCCACTGTGTAATTATGTTAACATTTTTTTGTATAGAGACAGTGCATAGGTTTTGTCATCTATGAAGCATGCAAATTATTAGCTGTCTGATATTCAACATGCAAAACTATTTTCAGCCCTCCATTACTTCCCTACTTTGGTAGGAGTCACACTAGGCACTTCCATTGCAATAAATTTAATGTTGACATCTATTTATTGGGAAAATAATGATCAGTTGGGATCTGCAAACGGCAAACCTCCTTTCCATAGTTTTGTATGACACTCATGTTCATATTTCGAGTGTAATTTAATTTATATCCATTGTTTGCAGAGCCCCAGCCGGAACCAAAAGAAGGGGTGGTCCGGGAGGTCTAAACAAACTATGCGGTGTTTCTCCTAAACTACAGGCTATTGTTGGGCAGCCAGAGTTACCAAGGACTGAGGTTCGGGGTCTTATCATACTCTATTTGTGTCTGTCCAATTTTTGCACAATACATTAAATATTGCTTTGTTGCCAATACAGATAGTGAAGCAGCTGTGGGTGTATATTAGGAAGCACAACCTTCAGGATCCAGAGAACAAGAGAAAGATTATCTGTGATGATGCTCTGCGATTGGTTTTTGAAACAGACTGCACTGACATGTTCAAGATGAATAAGCTGTTGGCAAAACACATTTTGCGGCTTGATCCAGCGAGTATGCAAGATGAACTTGGGGCCGCCTCTATTGTATATAATCTTATTAACAAATATCTGTTTATCAACGTAATCCATGACTTCTTGCAGAAGAACCATCTCAAGCTAAAAAACCAAAAGTTGAAGATGATGCTCCAAAGCAAAGTTCCGATCCCAGTCTTCTTCCTGTGATACTATCAGATGAACTAGCAAAATTTTTTGGAACTGGAGAAAAAGAGATGCTTCAGTCAGATGCTTTGGGGCGTGTATGGGAGTACATAAAAGCTAACCAACTCGAGGTACTCTATGATATGCATGCTGGTATATTTGGTTTATCTTTTTAGGTATGTATATTAATCTCTTGCCTTATTTGAACTAGTCTTGAAGAAAGACCGTATGCATGCTGCATATTTGGTTTGTCCTCTCCACCTGATCAAGTCAGATAACGTCCCAACGTTTAAGCGTATTCCTAAAAAAGTCCAATCGTTAAAACATAATCTTTTGGTACCTAACGTTTAAATAGTTTCAAAATCATGTCCCCAATTGCATTCTTTTTTTATCTTGGAAAATAGACATGTCATGCTGGAGGGCAATGCACCTTGCAATTCTTGAATGTCATTCCGATTTCTAACTTTAAATTACAGAAGACACAGTCTTTTCGGTCTCAAAAAGTATGGTTCGGGGCGAATTTGCCACATTGTCTAAAGACTATAAACTTAAGTACCAAAATGTTAGGAAATTTTTGGAGTTAAATGTTGGGACAATATATGATATTTTCCCGAAATATGACATAGGTCATATCCATACGTATCTTTGTCGCAAAGCATGTATAGCCCAATAGTTCAAGAGTGATATGGTTAAATGAACATTTCATACCCATGTATGTGCTATATCACCTGCCTGTACATTTGCCACACACTGCTGGCTTTGTTTCTTTGTGTTTGTTTCTGGTATGGAAGCAAATTGATTTCTCATGCACAGCTTAAATTATTGCATATCTGATTTGTAATAATATACAATAACAAGTTTTTCTCGACCTTGATTCTTTTTTATAGGACCCATTGAGTTCTATGGTTATTCATTGTGATGCAAAGCTTCAGGAGCTGTTGGGTTGTGAAAGCATTTCTGCTTTGGGAATCCAGGAGATGCTTTTGCGCCATCATTTACTGAAGCAATGTTAATGTTTTCTTTTATGTGAATGGTAAGCAATAAGCAGTAAGTTGCCTTGAGGGGATTATCACACATAAACTTGGCATCTTCATATATTATTGGTCTACCTGCACCTTGTTACTCTTTTGGAGTAGCTTGCTGTCATAAAACTACTTTTTCCTCTTCTCTCTTCTCTCTTCTCCCTTTCTACTTGCATGTTTCCTTATAATTTATGGTGGATGGAATGCTAGTATATAGTGATTTAGTGTAACTGCTTATGATGATCTTGTTGCATTCTGCTCTAATCCTCTTCTGTTCGGTAATATATGGCAGTAGTCGCAATTCTTTAAAGTGTTCACCCTAGTGGTATACTGGTTTCCATAGAAGGTGAAAGAGGCTAATTAATGTCTAGGGGTCCAAGGTTTTCCTCTTTATAAAAAGGTTATCCATCTATCGCATCACATCAACACATCTCTATGGCTATAGCTCTTTTGACATATTAGAGCCCACATACTTCCCCTTGATTGAGCTATATAGTCATTCATTTCTTGATTGATTCTAATGAGATGATTCTGCAACTTGAGCTGTGGTTGAAGCAATATTATATTTATAATTACAACAGTAGGGGTATGTGCATTAGAGTTGTGTCTATCAATGAGGACTTTGAGGAAAAGAAAAACAAAATTATTAGGCTTATGATCTGTGTAAATGGTGTAGAAAATTCATCATGTAATGTAGCTGAGAACTTTAATTAATGGAGTCGCTAGAGAATAATGCTATTGAGTTGTGAGCACCATAATTGACCACCATTTTTTCTACTTTTGCAGGTATCTCAATGCTGTAGTTTGCTAGTTGTTTATGATGACATGACTGATGCAAATGGAGATGTGACTGTAGTTTCTTTTGATTTGTCTAATGTTAGATGCTATGGTGTTACTCACGGGTAGCGACTAAGATCATAGTGTGACTTAGTACCTCTGGATGTGGGCTAGAATTGTTTTGTAAATGCTGCCGTAGCTTGTTTAGGGTGTTGTTGATCTATCTGGCTGCATTACTGCTGACAGCTGCCGTTGTAACAGATAGGATGAATTAGATACTTGACTGATTATGATATGGCGTACAGATGCCTCTTGTATCATACATGCCAAAAATATTTTGTATCTTAATATTTCTAGTGCCTTCTTTTCTTTTGATTAAATTTAGTGTTAGTATACAAAATGAGATGATACAGGAGATTGTCGGTGACTTGGGTCTTATTTGAATGAGCATACAAGTGCAGCCAGGAAGAGGAGGATGAACAAAAGGATCATGGCCTTTCTTGCCCTCTTCCTCAACTTGAATTGGGGATTAAGCTTGTCTATGGCAGCCATCACCAGAGTTATCAGTTTCTGCCAATCATCAGATACAAACATAGTCTAAAGTGATGGTTCTTGCATCAAAATCAAATGATAAACCTAGGCTTACTTGAATCTTGATTCTCACCAGTCTTAGTGGTTCCATGTGAAGTATTGGCTCAAGGAACATCTCCACATTCCTAAATAAACAAACCAAGCCATTATCACACTTTGAGGAATGTCATTAAGCTAATGGGCTTGTGCTAATTTATAACCTCCAACTTACCTTATCATCACCTTCCCATGGTAAACGTGGCATGTGTAGAAGCTGAAACCTTTTCCGAGATGCAACGGAACCCTCTTCCACTCTGTAGAGAGATAAGATGCTGAAGAAGATGAAAATGGGCGCAGTAGCTGCTATGCTATAAATAAGGAGGGTATAATAGAAGGAAGAGAACCTAGTTTCCATGACACACCAACCACCATCCCTTCATCTAAGGTTTGTTGCACCACAATTTCTATGTTATTCCCCAAGTGTTTCATCAGAGATGAGAAGAAAGCCATCACTTGCTGAGTTAGTAGACACATACAGTATATCATCTCCTGAGCAACTTCGAATTAAAGCATTTGAGAATCAAAGTTTATTTGAAGAAACATACCTTCTTACCAAGATAAGGTTGGAAGGCGGAGACGAAGTTGGAAACGCATGAGCATTCTTCTGCAATTATTTCAGAAAGTTGGTTTACATTTTTACTTTTGATCGCCTCGTAAAGCTTGAGCACTGCTTCGAGAGCTGGGTGCTCCTCTGGCGGCACAGAGTCGTGGTTGGCCAGCGCCTGGTAGGGCGATCCATTGCATTTGCGGTTGGAGAAAAAGTTATGGAAATGTATTGGTTGTGAAATAGATTGTGACAGATTTGCATGGCGCAACTTGTTTCTTGGTGTGGAAATATTTGGTGCAGGGAGAAAGGGAGTAGAATTTGTGGAGAAACGTAAAGTGGAGGGAACTGAGGTTGAGGCCATCGAAACATCAAGAGTGGAAGTTGGCTGTTTTTGTGTGTTTAAAGGGGAGGGAGAGAGAGAGAGAGAAAAGGGAATAAAGGTTAAAGCTGGATTGCAAGCTTAGTATCTTGACAGCAGTTGGTCGGCGATCTATGCCTTTCGTCGTCTAAACACACTCTTATTCGCCTGCTGCTGCAGAATTCATCACCCTCTTTAGAAACACAACCCAAAAACTTCTATCTATCTATCCCTATTTACAATTCAGTTTGTAGACGTTTATTTTCCGTGATATGAGATTGATTAAACTTTCAATTCAATATTTGAATATAAGATATCAAACAACCGTAAAATTGATCAATCCATCTTCTATCTTCTTTATAATAGGATTTGGGGCCAAGGCATCCACCTAAGCCCCAAAATTCCTCCCCAAATGCCATGTCATATTACCTTTTATAACATCCTACCTTAGATTACAAGCCCACAAATAATTAATTCTTAC
>JAYJMF010356826.1:0-10473 GCA_036873715.1 Salvia sclarea | reverse complement strand
GGTGGCTGCGAGAAACTAAAATTGACTTTGGACTGAATTGCAAGCTTAACATCATCAGAGTCAATGATAGACTTTCCAGCATGCTCAGCATACACCTGGGAATCAGTCAATACATCAACTACGTATCGATACCACAGCTCTAAAAACTGGCTTACGACTCGAGGCTCGTAGTCATCAACACCCATGGATTTCAATAATTCCTTCACAATCTTAGCATCCTTCGGCAGAACCTCTTCTCCCACCTCCGCCATTTTCTCACACTGTGCAACAATTCCAATAGTAGCAATAAATCAGAAGAAAAGGTTCGCAGCTAAAACGAGATAAGGAAACAAAAGCATCTAAATGAATAAATAACAGTACAGTAGACGTGTCCCAAATACGTCTCAAAGGAACTGAGCAAGCACTTGAAATGCAGTATCTACATAAAATTTATGCTAAATTTCACTTGGAATTCATATACAGAGAGCATAATTCACGCAAACCCAGCTGAATAACTTGGGATACTACTTCAATCACATCATATAAACAAAAATGTTTCCGTTGCATAATATATTCGCATAATAGAGAGAGGGAGAAGTAGAGCTACCTCAGCTGCAAAAGATAGCAGAGTGTTGCTGAATTGAGGTTGAGGAGACTTTCGGATCAGTTTGGGAATTTTTGAATTTGGGGGTGAAATTTGGCAATTTAGGGCTCAATAAGGAGCTGTTTGGTTGGAATATTAATATTATCTAATTGACTTGAGATTAACGAAAGAAATTTCAGGCTTATGAATTATTTGTGATCTTTGCTTAGGTTTAACACTATTGGCGAAGTACTTATAATAAGATAAAGCTAATATGCTGGATTAAGATGGCCTTTTATAATATAATAATAAATTAATAGTACGTGTGGTTGTATATATAAAAATATTACTATCACTTTTGCTTTCTTTTCCTGTTAAAACTAAAATTTATTATAATTACAATTTGTATTATGTGTACAAATTCACTAATCCGTCGAATAACATGAATCAATTTTTGTCGTAATTCGTCATTACTTTTATTAAAAAATTATTTTACTCCTTATTCTCATCTCAAACTTGTATAAGAGTGTTATTACTCGTTAACTGTCTCAATCTTTCAGAATTTATAAATATGAGTTGTTACAATAAATTAATTTTAGATTAATTTTAGAGACAATTATTAAATTAGCCATTTTAAAATAATAAAAATAAAAATTAACCCATAAATATAAAATGATAAAATTTCACGAAGTTACATCTAAATACGTTGGAAATCTTACATGACATTAATAAATCGAAGTGGACTAGGAAATGCCACCTTAAATTAATTGAAGGACGTAAGCCAAGAATGACTTGATTTCCTCACTATCCAAATTGACCCACCCTAGTTTCTTCTAGTTATTCTTTCTCTCTTGTGAACTCTGGAGCACACAAAAATCCCTTCAAAATCGAGGTGGCGCCGTGAGTCCGTGACGGTGGTGGTCCAGTGTTCGAACTGGTCGGAAAATCACAACATAGAGAGCAAGTAGGCCTCATTTTCTTCATCAGCTCTTGTTGTTTTTGCTCAGTCTGTCGTTACGAGAGCTGAGAAAGAGAAGAATATAGTGAGGACACGACGTAGTTCTTGGCTTCTTATTCAAATGAGGACATCAACTATTAGTTTGTAGATTCTTACATCCTACATTCCATTCTAGCAATTTCATGTCCAAGCAACATAAACTAAACCCAACTTACCCTACATGGTGATGCACGAATAGTCGTGGAAGCCTCAGGACTTTTCCTGAGAAAGGCTTGTTATCTCCTTCAGTAATCGACTAACGGAATTTCTAACATCTTCGGGCACAACCAGCTTCTGGGGAACCGATTCCATGGCATACATAATCAGGACCTTGATCACCTTATCTAGAGATAACTTGGTCGAACTCGAATGTTGCTTACTCTTATTTGGATGCTTGCACAACTTTTTCAGTGTGCATGCTTGGCAAACCTAGAGGCAGAACAAGGGAAGAAAAGCAAACATAATGAACCATGTTTGAGAACACTGAGTGGCATTGTAATATCGTTTTTAAAGCATAGGAACTTACACTAGGTTCGTCAATTTTGAAGAACCTGCGCATATGTTTAGCAGCAAAGACGGTCCTCTGCCCAAGAGATGGACATCCGAAAAGGGCAACCTTTTTCAGATCCCCGGCAGATAACCATCTGTGACAACAGTTAACAAAGGTATAAGATTTTTGACAGAAAAGAGAATAATCTCATCATGTACAAACTGAAGCTGTCTTGGCTGTTAACTTTTGCCCCATGAGACAAAATGAGCTCGTTTGCCGATATTTGAAGCTCAACTTAATGAGTTCAATTCGAACTCCTTCTGCCATTGCCGAGAGAGAAGAAAGATATACAGTCATCAAGTTTTTCAATTAATTCTTTTAGGTGGAAATAAGTTTTCCTTTAAGACAACAAGACGTCGTTTTGTCTCATGTGGCAAAAGTTAACGGCCAAGCTATAAGTGACTATTAGCCCTCTTCTTATGCATCATCAGTATTTATAGAAATAAAAGAAAAGAATCAATAATGCTATCACTATCAGTCATCAAATCAATATCCATCTCTACTGCATTTATCAACACCATCAAGTAATAGCAAGCTGTAACTCATGAACACATCACACCAAACAGAGTAACTTTGATTATTGCATACCTAGCGACATCAAGGTGATCTTCTCCGAATTTGACAGCGGCAAACTTCAAGAATTCCCGGGCGTAGCTGACCTCAAAATAAGTCGGGTCAAATCTATCTCGGGGCATGAAATTCGCATTTTTCAGGTACCCTTTGGCATACAAATGCTCAGCGAACATTTTCATGTCGGGAGATAGCTCCCTGTGGACCATCGGATCCTCCACCCCATACGCAGTCCGCTCAACCGGTGCTGATATCGACTCCGCCACCAATTTTGCCTTTGGTATTTTTTCGGATTTCTTCAACTCCGGCGCCGATTTTGATTGCCCCTTTTCCCCACCCCTAAACAATACCGACAAAGCTCGCTTCTCCGTCTTTGTGGCCACAATAGGATCAGATGAGGTTTGGGACCTTTTGCTGCTCAAATCCCTAATTTCTTCCTCCAAATTTCTGAGCCTGTTCGCCACAATTGTCTCCTCCGATTCCGCATTTTCCGCCAAAGTGCGATTGGTCTCATCGGTCCTTTCTTCGCCGGAGAGAACCCTTCTGAAGAAGCCGCTCAAGCGGCCCTTTTCGTCGGCCGTGTGCGCTGAGAATGGCCGCTGGGGAATTGAAGAAAGATTCGTCAACTTGGAAGAATTGGATGAAATCAACGAGGTCAAATGACGAGTGCGGATGGTTTTCAGCGAATTCATTAGAGATTTTGCAGCGGAAGAGAATTCAGGGTTTTAGCAGAGACTGCTGGGGTTTTACATATATTCCACTATTTTTTTTTTTATTATTAATCTTTAGAGTAATCGTTTCTCAGAAATATTGCGAAATTTAAGATTGATTATACTTCTTCCTTTAAAAAGATTGACCTAATTTGTATCCCAATTTACCATTTTTTCTAATCAGTTAATTTAAGGGCACTCGGACGTGAAATTTTCATTATATTCCTTTCATTTCATTGTTAATGTCTATTAATTTTATTTTGATGTCTCATTACAAGTGTTTATATTTCATAAAAAGAACTAATTTTATTTTTCCTTCTCTTATTTTATCTCATTTAATTACATTTTCATTTTTTTTCTCTCCTACTCTATCATTAAAACTCTTTTTTTTTCTAATAAATACTTATTAAACATTTTTTTAATCTATATATCTCTTAATTACATCACTAAGTATAAAAAAGAGTTTATGATACAAAGGTAACCATCACCTTTCTTGCAATCGGAAAAAAGTTATCATAACCTATCTATCTCAAAAGATAATTATCATGGTCTATGGTAGTATACTAGTTCAATGATATTAATTTATTTTATAAATCGAGTGATTAAAATAAGAATCTCAAGTTTTCATATCCATTTTAAAAAATATATATATATCATTTGATAACTCATTTAATAATGTTCTAAAATAAAAGGTTATTGTTGATAGACCTGTCATAATACCCAAAAAAAATTGACATAGCTCAGTGTTATTCGTTTCTTTGATAAATCGAGTTGGCCAAAGTAAGAATCTCAACCCTCAATCTCCAAAAAGTTTTTTTTTTTAGAATAACATTTGAAAATTTATTTCATAATCCTCTCAAACAAAAATAATCAACCTATCATAGTACCCAAAATTGAACACGAAAATGTTATATTTAGATAATTAAACTGAAAACCCACCCGCGATACGTCTGCTTGCAGATTATTTCCACCTTGTAAATATTATTGATTTCCCTTCTTAAGAACATCACGATGTGAAGGCTAATTATCTCAAGGAAGGATTATGAATATGGGAAGGGGATTTGAAGGCTAATTATCCTATTAATTATATCATCCAAACCAAACGCCTCCTAAGGTAGTGCTTACTTTGCATGATAGGATGGATTGATAAAAATAATCCAAGCTAATCCATTGTTTATTTTGATGCATAAATGATGCATAGCTCAATTTTGAACTAGTTTGACAATCTTATCCTTCAAATACTCAATCTTATGTTTTATCAATCTAACTTATCACTCAAAGTAAACGCTACCTAAGAGTACTGTATTACAGCATGATTGTGTAGTCTAATAAGAAATATGCAAATGTAAGCAAAATTGTTAGTCTCTGGATGACTTTAGAAACCAAACAACATGATATACACTCTATTTCTCATGGAAAATCTGCACAATACTTCACTGCAGAGTCTTGTTCCAACCATTACAATCACCTATTTTAAGTGCCAATTTCAAAATCAAATCTTTGCATCCTTTATCAAGAATCTCGTATCAAATTCTTGGGCTCGCTCAAAACATACGTAGGTAATTCATATCTTGCACCTGCAACAAACATTCTCATTTCAAGTTCAAATGCAACCCAACACACACAACCACAAAAGATGTGTATGTCACCTCCTTCGTCGAAACACACTGTCATATCCGGATTTTGTAGGATGATTCCGGCACTCTCCACGATCGCCTGAGCAAGCGTGGGATCAGCTTCCGCTGCTGCTCTCAGTGCATCCCAGATTTCTGTCGTAACGACCAAAAGGGGTCAAAAAGAAATACGATAGACGCCTGAAAGAGAAGACCCTACCGTACCTTTCCTACCACCGTAGTGGGGGGCAGTATCCCAGAACTCCTCTCTCAGCTGTATCAGCTGACTTATGGTGATCGGCTGCGGATGCTTCCACGATCTCGGTTTCTTTATCTGTTTAACACTTCCTGTCAAAAAGGACAGCGCTCCGTATCATATCATATCGATGTCACTATGTAGTGAAGAGAACATACCGAGATTCGGGTCTCTCTCACCTTCGGCTTTTGTCTGCGAGGATCCCGCACATCCCATTCTTCGCAACAATGCAGAGGGATAGATCAGAACAGTCTGCAGTAAAAAAACGGAGTGTTTTCAACCAAGGCTTGTAACAGAGGGATAAAACAGAGTATTTTTCGCCTCGTTTTATCTTGAAGATGAAGAGACACTGCATACCTGTGGTTAGTTGAGTTAGTATCTTTAAAGATTTGAACAAATCACCTGGGAAATACAGTGCACAGGAAGCAAATCTAAATCAAAAAGAGACTGAAAAAATAGGAAAAAAGAAAAAGGTTTGAGCAGTTGGCTGTCATCTTCCAATTCTCGTGATGACAGTTGCCACTTTCATGAGCTTAATTTTGAAACCTTTTCCTTATCTTGTGAACCAATCAATAAAAGCATGTCCTCTACATAAAGGCCCAACCTTACAAATCCAAACTTGTCATATATAAATAAGGCTACTTTTGGGAGTAAGAATTTCTGGCAACGACACCAAATGAAGTCTGGCATTCAACTTTTTACATATTAGATTGCACAAAGCAAAAAAAGGAGCATCACCAACTCGTGATTTACAATATTTCTACCTGTCAAAGCGACCTATCGACTCTCTTGACTTCAAAAACGGGAAGGCGGATACGACCTAGAACCACATTGGAGTTAATCAAAACGATACGTATCGCCATATTTGCCCCTGAAGTTGTAAGGTTCGTACTTTGCATTCTCGTAGCCGGTGGCCTTGGCTTCAGCGGGCTTCGGCTCCAACACCGGGGCCGCTCCAAAAGTTGTGTCTCCGCCTTTCTCCCGGTGACGGTGCTTGGTTCTTTCTTTCTGGCTCTTGGACCTCACCTGCCCGTATTGAGGAGTCTCACTCGATCCATAAAACTCGGCGTATTCTTGCCTTCTGGAAGATCGGTGCTTGCTTGATAGAGACGGATCTTTCATGCTGGTCGATCTAAGTTTAGGAGGTTTTGCTTCGGCTGATCTCTCGGTAGGTATTGGGCCATGAACCTGTCTGGTTTCGGAAAGAGGAGCCGGAGTCCTCTGTTTCAGAGCTGAAGCCGGTTCAGCTTCATCTTCAGGCATAACGAGAGAATCTTTCAGCGGAGTGAGGCCTCTTCTCGGGATATTGCTTATGAGACTCGAGGGAACAAACTGAGCAAGGATGCCGCTCAGTGCTTCGACCGTGACATTCGCAAGGTCCCAGGCGAGTTGCCCAAATGAGGGCCATCCAGCTTCGGTCTCGTCCTTGACAGTCACATCTACAGGAGCCTGTGGTATCTCCTTGCTTCCTAGTTGCTCTCTGAATTTAGGTTGGGGTAACCCTTTCTGCAGTTATAAAAATAATATAGCACCACTGTTACATTTTTGCATAATGAAATTGGATCAAAGATTAAGTGGAACTAAGACAGACAAATCGAACGATTATAGTATATAGAAAACAAACTATGGGGTAGTAGGACATACCATCTTGGACAAAAGTGAGGAACCTAATCCTTGTTGAAGAAGGCATGACACGTAGCCAACTAAGATAGCAGCGGCAACCATAAGAAGGTCTGCATGTAACGTCGATCCTGTCAGATAATTATAAGTAAAAACATGCGACATTGGGCAGCCAGCTTGGCCATCTATCGTTCAAGAAGCCATACCAGCTCGTTCTTGGTTTACTGGGCATCGATAATCTTAAATTCTAGTAGATAGTTACAGATCAATTTTACTTTCTCTTCTCCGGATGAGGACTTTCATTATCAATAATTCTATTGCCTCAGTAGTGACACACACGTCCTATGCTTTTAAGCAGTAATTGATAGAGAACACGAGCAATCGGAAGATGGGAATTCGCTTTATCTGGCTATAAGTGCAACTGCTTTATCTGTGGTGGGGGGGGTGGGGTTGGCCTAGTGGTAGGAGGTTAATGCCCGAGCCCATAGGTCTCGGGTTCGAGCCCTCCCTGACGCGGCCTTTAAATTTCTGCATTAATTTATTTAAAAAAAAAAAAAAGTATTCCTTTGGGGGATTATGGCCACAAGGTGCAAAGATGTGACATTGAGTACAAAAGATTTTTCCAGAAAATGAGACACAACAGGTACCCTTAAAACAAAAGATGCGTCACATATATACAAGTGAAAGCAGAAGTGCCACCGAATTTGAATGTTAGCAAAAGAATGACCAACTTCTCTGTTCAAAAGAGTTCCTTGCCTCCATATTGGAAATAAATAAATTACGTTAGACTCATGAAAATTTGTTCAGACAAAGACTTTAGTAGCCTACCAATAATAAGAGATACAAGCAACATGATGAATTTCCCATTTCCATTTTGGAGCACATTTTGTCAAGTGCACTTGCCTTCAATACAAAAACATTCATAAATTCTACAACTAAAATTCCCATAATCCTTATGAATACTGGTCGTGATATCTGACTAAGAATGACCATTTTTTGTTATCTTTCTCTAAATGAAAATGATAGCCTCCAAAGAATGATGCAACCATGCACTACCATTTTTCTCCTGCTCGTTCAACAGAGACAGTGTACATGTATCTGGAAATCATTGTTCTTTATTTAGCAAAACTTAAAGAGTTGCGGGACAGTATATACCTGTAGGCGAAAAAGAGCTGTTTTCATAATCACAATCCTCTTTATTCAAGGAGATTTGACGAAGGGCTGCATTTCCTCTGTCAACTACTAACAGTGAACAGGTAGGCCTCACGTATACGACATCAAAATCAGTAGAGAACTTAGCATCTTCACTAGGCCCATCCCTGTATCCTGCAACATTTGATTTTCCTCCAGCAATTGTCGTCACACCTGCAAATAACGACACAATTTAGACATTCTCTGCCACACTATTTCTGTCTTATAAAGTACAGCCAGAGAACATATAGAGATTTTATAACATTTACTGCACACTCGAATTTAAGTAACAGCAAAAATAAGATTAGCATTTAACAAAACCTGCTTCTCCAATCTTTCTGATGGCAAGATTTGAAGTATCGGCAACATAAACATTCCCTTTATCATCCATGGTAACCCCCTTCGGATGGCTGAAACGAGCATCGGTCGGTTTTCCATCCACATGACCGGTGCGGCCCTGAAATGATCCTGCAACCAATCTTGCCCTGCTATCTGCATACATACCAAAAGTGATCGGTGACTTTAGAAGTGCAGGAAGATAGAGAAATAGAGAAACCGGGAGAGAGATCATTTCACACATATAACAAGATATACAGCATCTTCAAAGGGAATAATTGTGGATCGAGTAAACAAGTTGTTTGCTGCAACATAATCTATAATCAAACACCACAAACAATACATAGTTACACAATTCACAACTTTCAAAAATCAAGATGGAGGAGACATCCATTCTTTTCTAGTGAACAGTGGCATATATGCATAACTAAATCATACTTCTGGCTGGTTCATATTTGATTCAGACTATCACAATTATCACCGCCCACATTACACTGAGACAACACAACACAAACTGAAGGTTCACTTCACTAGGCAGAAAAAGATGCCTACAATCGTCTAAAGACGAAAGAAAAGGGCTCACATTGGGATAGCGGAGGCGTGATCCGGACAATGTTGCTATTAATAGCATCGACAGCAAAGAGCTCGCCGTCCTGGGAAACACGGATGGAGTATGGCACAACCCCGAGCTCATTCCCCTCAACAACAGTCTCAACAAGATAGCCATCTTCAAACTGAAGCACATTGCCACCGTCTGCAACACAGCATATTCGATAATTACCATAACAGACAGATAAAAACCATCACTCTTCTAGTTCTAGGCCACAAATTGCAATCACACACACACACAGACATATCTAAAATACTGATGAATAAATTAGTGATATGAGCTGTAAATTACCTGATTGGTGGGGTGTTTTGGATGAGGACCTACTCCATTTCACAAGAGATGATAGGTGCTTTATCAACGGCCCTGAAATAAAATTTTAAAAGAGATAAAATCAGAAATGAAATCAAGCAATTACTTCCACAGTAAACAAGCACACCATTCAATGAAGAAGTTAAAAACCTAATAAAGATTGCTGGAAATGGCGAAAAAAAATACAATCTCAGCTGCTCAGATTTTCATGTTTCAGCAACAATAACAAACGTATTGAGGTAAAAAAGAAAAAAGTTACCTACAGGTGCAGCTTGAGCTTCAAACTTAGAGACGAAGGCGATTAAAGGTAAGAAAACTAGGAAGAAGAGGATAGACCTCATGCCTCTTCCCTCAAAAGATAAAAATGGGAGGGAGTTTTTTATGTGTGCCCACGAAGATCAGAAAAGGGGCTCAAGTCAAGATTCCCCAAGGAAAGATTTCGTAGTTTTCCAATTGAAAAAATTGAAGGTTTAAAAGCCATGGATTCCAAGCACACTGATTGTTGTTTTCAGCTTCTGACAGATACAAGCAGCTTTTTTACTCTGCTTTTTTTTCATTTTATTTTACTCTACCTATTTAACTTTATTATTTTGGTTAATTAATCCCCTTGCAGAAAAGCGCTTTTTACGACGAAATGTGAGAAAATCCAAAATCTTTCTTTGTGTACTTCAAAAAAGAATAATTTTTTTCCTCAAGAAAAAGAATACTTACTCGTCCCATAAAATTATGTATGTTTTGACTCAATGAGGAATCTAATAAAATGTGATTGATTTAAGTAGTAATGGAATATGGATCATACAGAAAAGTATTATTATTAAATATAAAAGTAGTGTCAGTGGAAATTGGATCCCACATAAAAATATTGAAAAATATAAAAGTAATATAAATAAATAATAATGTAAGAATAATAAAGTGAAATAAAATGTGATGTTATTTCCAAAAATAAGTGTGCATAATCTTGTGGGACGGAGGAAGTATTTTTTTCTTTTCCTAAGAATATAATGCTGTAAATTTGACGTCCAGTTCAGTCGTGCGCACTTTTGCTCTTTTTGTTTTTTTAACATTGTCTAAGACTAGTGTTGTGCCCGTGCGATGCACGGGTAATATATTTCTTTGAATTAATTTGTATCTTTAAATTTGGCGAATATT
>JAYJMF010356795.1:0-10479 GCA_036873715.1 Salvia sclarea | reverse complement strand
TGCATGTTTTTATTATAGTTGGTAAAAATAATTTTTTGTTATGAAAGTGGGTAAAACTCCCTATTTCCTCAATAAAAATTCCAATCACATGCAATAACCACAAGTTATATATAAGAGTGACATCTCAATCACAAATAATTAATTTAATTCATTTATTTTTCATATCTACGATAGACATTTCCAAAATCCTCAAAAATCCAATTACCAAAAAAAGAGATGCATATAGTATAGATATGTGTGACAACAGAAATCCCGTACAAAAACCAGCTGGAACTAAACTGTCTAGCAATAAATTTTTCAAATATTCCATACATTGATAAAAATAATTGCATAATTCGAGAGATTTGGATACTAATTAATGTCGTTAGCGCCAAATATTCCCTTAAACCTATTGTTAGATTGTAAATGTCTTCACTCAACACGGCATTTGCTAATTAAATATGAATTAGTTATAGCAACAGACTGTGATTATGCTGCTCTCTTTACAGGTTGTCTCAGTTTCATCTCTGCACGACAGCATTTTATTCCCAACTACTTTACAAAAATCAAATTAATGTTGTTTTTTAGTTAACCAAAATTTTGGTTGATTTGTGGGTTTGAGTTTTCAATGTGAAAAGATAAGTGAGAATATGTTGCTTTTATCTTTAATTGAAATGATATAGTAATATGTATCATATGCATGTATCTAAGGAGAAGAGTACATTTACAATACTTGTAATTAAATCCCATAAAATGTTGAAATGTTTGAAAGAAAAAAATAAATAATAATGTGATTTTCAAGAAAATTGTATAATTGGTATGTGACACTTTTAATATAGTTTTTCAAAAATATATATCACGAGTCTAGTTTTCCTATATATATCAGAATGCCTACATAGTCATGACGGTCTGAATGTGATGTAAATCGTGTGACCTCACCAAATTCTCATGAAAAGATGATGTACATGAGGATGGCCGAGGGCTATAAGTGTTCCACGTCATGTTCAGACGCCCAATATATATAGATATATCGATCTATCGATGATGAAAATTTAGTCTCGTGATATTAATAGAAAAAAAAAGGTTGAAACATTGTTTATCAACTTGCTAAAAGTTTAAAACATATGATATTTTTCAAAGAAAAAGTTCACACATTATGACATTTTAAATATTTTTTTCGTAGAAGAAAAAAAACCCATGTTATATAAAAAAAAATTGGCCATCAAATATGATCGCATCAAATCTTTATCCAATTTTTATTGCATATAAATTTGTACGATCACTCTACCACTAGATCGCACCCGATCTGAATCCGATTTCCATTACATGTAAATTTTGTACAGATAAACGAATATAATGTCGAGCTAATTGTAGTAATCATGTGCTGCTTTACTTGGATTGAGGTGTTTTGTTTAGATAGTCTACTGCTTAAAAATCCCTATTTTTCTTTTATTAGTAAGCATATCATGTGAACATGCATGCTTTTCTTAAGTAGATAATGAAACAAAGTATGCATTCATTTTTCCTTAAAATTACACTAAGAGCAATTTTAACCCATAAGTCGCATTCCAAAAATATTTTAATCAACACTTACTCCATTTTTATCTTTTTGTTTTTTTTGTTTTTTACTTATTAACATATCATCATGTTCCTATTTATTTTGAAAAAGTAGAGGAGTTGTATGTACACATCAATATTTATGAGTGGTGCTCAAACTATGAGCACTATATAGTATAGGTATAGCCCGCATTAGCATTAATTCTTTCCTATTTTTATCTTATATTTGAAAGTTATAACAAGACGCCGTGAAATTGAAATCTATAAATTATATAAAACCCAAAGCTTGATTTATAATTTATGTTCTAACGCCAAAGAAAGGACTAATAAATTTAAAAGGAACTGTATTAAAATAGTCATTTTAAGATAGTAAAGATAAAAGTTGGTCATTTAATATGAAATGATAAAAAATAAGTTGGCACCATTTCAAGAGCTGACTTTTATGAAATGTGTTTTTACACTCCATTTTACAAGCTGTACATATAAATTTGTGAAACGATATTTTTACATTTCATTTCATAAATTCACACGTACAAATTTATGAAATGAGATTTTTTTATTTTAATAGTTGCCTCGTAGTTTGTACACCTTCTGAGTGAGAAACATTACCACTACTAACAAGTTTTTTATTTCAAAAAAATATAAATACTTTGTGGGAAGTCATTAATTTGAGTTGGAGAAGCAGTTGGCTTTTCAACATCCAATAAACATGTCCAAGAAAGAAAAATAAAATAAAATAAAAAATGAGCCATTTGTTGACTAAATAGTCTGGTAAATGCTACTCTCTGATAAAATGGACTCATTCAATACTCTGCTTTTTCAACATTTGGGGCGAAAATAGTTAATGCGGTCAAAAAGTAATTCCCCCTCTTTTTTATTGGCGGTAAATTCCCATTCCACAAAAGGAAATGTCACACTATAAAAAAAATCCAAAATGAAAATGAAAAGGAGCATAAAATTAAAATAAAATTCAAAATTAATTAAAAATGGAACTTGAAAAAAGAGGCATAAAATCCAATTCCCTCGTTGCCACGTTCCTCAACAAAGACTGCTTCTTCAAAGTAATCATCTTCACCGGAAAACTCTCCGTGTAGCCCCTAACTTCTCTCCCCAAATTCAATCCCAATCTCAAATCAAACCTATACTTACAAATTTTCCTTGTATCTATCAATCCAAACCTCAAATTCGGTTTAACTCTCTCTCTAACAAACACAAATTGATTAATTCATATATTCATTTCTTCTTTTTTTCTCCATTTTTTTGGGCGTGGAGAAATGATCCGGCCATCGAAGCTGTAAATTATGCCGAATTCCGCAATGCATCCGTTCTGCTGCGTCTCATCAATGGCGATCAGCAATTCAACCATGCCGCCGACCGATCCGCTGGCGAGGATTCAGAATTTGGCGGCGATCTCGAGGGCGTCGTCCGCGCGGGATTCCGGCGCCGATCACGGAGGCGGCGCGGTGAGCCTGAGCAATTCGAATAGCAACCATCACAGCTATAATCTCGGCCTCAGCCACGTGCATCCCAGCCGCGAATTGAAGATTAACGATATCGTCGGCGACGGGGTTTCGGGGATTTTGTACAAGTGGGTGAATTACGGGAGGGGGTGGCGGCCGCGGTGGTTCGTGTTGCAGGATGGGGTGTTGAGCTACTACAAGATCCATGGGCCGGATAAGATTGTGGTTAATCAGGAGACGGAGAGGGGATCGCGGGTGATTGGGGAGGAATCGATGCGGCGGGTTATGGGGCAGCATAGCAATCAGAATCATCATCATCGGAATGGGACGAACGGCTCGCCGGCGAAGAGCCGGACGCCAGTCGGTGAAGTTCATTTAAAGGTTTCAATTACTTCCTCTCTCTTTTTCTCCCTCTTCTAGTATTTGATTGATGATCAGCAATGGTGATATGCGGACTATGTGGCGTCATGACGATTTGTCAGGGTTTAGTGTCGTGTGTTTAGTGTTTCTTGGTTGTTTGCTCATTATTTTGAGGTGGATTTTGGTTTTACTTGGTTCAGTCAGCTCGATACATTTTCTTTCTTCTTCAACATTTTGAGAATGCAATGTATTTATTAATTTGCATCATCATGTTTCATTTAATACTTACTGTTTTGGTGTTGGTTTTATGCAACATTTGCACGTTTTTATTTGTGATAGTATTAAAAGATGTGATAGGACTTTTACAAATCGAGTAGTTCTGTTCAGGTCTCGTCTATTCGAGAGAGCCGATCAGATGATAGGAGATTCTCTATTTTCACGGGTACAAAGAGGCTCCATCTAAGGGCTGAGAGCAGAGATGATAAATTGGCATGGATGGAAGTATTGCAGACTATGAAGGACATGTTTCCGAGGATGTCAAACAGTGAGTTAATGGCTCCCGTCGACAACCTAGCTCTATCGACAGAAAAGCTGAGGCGGAGGTTGTTGGAAGAAGGTGTAAGTGAGGCTGCAATTCAGGACAGTGAGCAGATCATGAAGAATGAGTTCTCTTCACTGCAGAATCAGCTGATGCTCTTGAAACAGAAGCATTGGTTTCTCCTGGACACATTGCGGCAGTTAGAGGTACATGTTAAGATTAGTAGTAAATCTCTTACAAATTCATTTCGGAGTTATTCTTTAGTTTCTTCTCAGAGTTATGCACATTAAAGTGCTGTACATTTTAGATTTTTTAGTGGGTGGCTTGGTCTTTTGAGTGGTTGGTCTCTTCTTGTTGTAGACTGGCTATAAACACTCTAGATCTCTAGAACTGAAATGGGTTCTTAGATGTCACTGTACTCATTATTAATATATTATTATTAATTATAATTAATAAAAGTGAGCACCTTCGAGGCTTATTTCTCCCTGTTGCTCTATTTTGAACCTTTACTACTGCAAGGTGTCTTGTATCAGGCTCTTTTGCAATATTTATTATAATTATTCCCATTACCATTATTATTACTATTATTATTATATTCTCCTACTTCATGTTTTTACTCATACCATTTGGCAGAATACTAAAATAGAGAGAGGGTGCATAGGATGTTGGATTTAGCTCTCCTCGTGAACGAGACATGGATTATCCTCTAGCTATAGTTACTTAGACATCTGTGTTTCTTGGGGTCTTTGTAATGGATGCTGTGGTGGATATAGGAAGTGCCATTGGCACAGATTTGATGACTCAAGGATGCTTCTTGTGGTTTCGCTCGAAAACAAATGGGTTTCATTGTCATTGATCTCATTTACAACAAAAATCTTATGCCACTAAGTTGTGAAGCATCCAAAAAATGTTTTTATTAAAAAAATGCCTTTCATGGACTGCAGAAATTGACAATTAGAGTTCATTAAACGTTTTCCATGATGAGCCACCAGTTATCATTTGGCAGGTGTTGTCGTCTATTGCTCAGAAAAAGCAGATGCATCATTGTCCCAATGTCTTTTTTCAATGGTTCCGTTATTAGTACAGTTGATTGATTTGATAATAGTTGTTTGAAAAGACTCCTTGATGTTGATATAGTTTTCTGTAGTCTTGAGAAAAACTTGAATTTTCACTAATAAAAGCTTAAACCTAAAACACATTCCATGTGTGTGGATTAGATTGTCTTTACTAATATACCGAGCATGGGATTTTTAATTGACTTTGAAAGTATTATGAAGTGATAACTTCTTTTTTGCTGCTCATCATATCGATAGAAACAACTTTTATATGTTTGTCTGCAGGGAAACAACTAATTGATTTTCTTTACTCTGTGGCTGAAACATTGTTGCTAAATGTGTAGACAGAAAAAGTGGATCTGGAGAATACGGTTGTCGATGAGAGTCAGAGACAGTTAAAAGAAGAAGTTGGAGCATCCTCTAGATCAAGGCAAGATAAATATAGTGGTATGCTTCCCCATACATTCTATTTATTTTTGGTTTACTTAACAGCATAATAGCCTCATTATGACTTTTCTCAAGTCTGAATGACTAAGATCATGTGACTGATTTCTATTTGAGCTCCCAGGATTTCTGTTTTCAGTAGTCTTTTGCATATTGTCACATGCTGTCAACCTTTTCTATCATCTTTTTTAGGAGGAAAAGGAAGGGGGGGAAGGGGGGGGGGTCAATAAGTTGGACTATTTGCATGTATTAGGAGTGGCAAAGTTTGATTGTCTGCCAACTTTTCATTATTTTGTGTTGGGAGACATGCGGGGTACAATTTGGTTTAATTTTTTTTAGCTATTATACATCCATAAAACATATACTACAATGTGAAACTGAGCTACTCCTCATAACCCTTCCGTATATTTCTACCAGAAAGTGCCAGTGAGTCTGAATATGAAAATGAAAGAGTAGGTGCAGCTGACGAAGACACAGATGAAGAAGACAACACTTTCTTTGACACCAGAGATTTTCTTTCTTCTAGTTCTTTCAAGAGTAATGGGTCTGACTTTAGGACATCGTCATTTTCATCCGATGATGATTTTAATACATTTGAGGATGGTGTTGATCCTGACATTAAATCCGCCGGAAGAAACTTTCCTCATGTTAAGCGTAGGAAAAAATTTCCCGATCCTGTGGAGAAAGAGAAAGGAGTTAGTTTATGGTCAATGATCAAAGACAACATTGGGAAGGATCTCACAAAAGTTTGTCTCCCAGTATACTTCAATGAGCCTCTCTCTTCTCTGCAGAAATGTTTTGAAGATGTGGAATATTCATATCTTCTTGATCGAGCTAATGAATGGGGAAAGAAGGTAATGCTTTTCTTGATTTTCAGTTCATACTTGATTTTGCTGATGCACTGGTCACTGGCTGCACAACTACATCATATACATGTTTTGCTTAGTACATCTCTCATTATATAGTTACACATAATAGAAGGTCAGTCATGTGTTCTCTGATATATTATTGTAATTGGGTTTTTAGGTCTGGGAAATTGAGGGTTGTATTTGGTTCACCTACATGTTAGCTAAACAAAGTTATCATGTCGTGCATTTGCTAGACAGCGAAGCAGCCTCCTAGTAGTAACTGGAAAAAATACAAGTAAACTAAATGACTTTGTTGATTACTTGTGGTGAGGAATTATGGAGTTAAAACAGCAGGAATACTTGTATGAGGGCAGAAGGTTGAAAATGACATCTTATTTCTTCAAATGAAGTGTATGTGCAACCTGTCACATTCCTGGTCAATGTTTCTAATAATTGATTTGTTGTCATTTTCTAGCTTTTCCTCCGATTAACTGGTGCTATGGTGCCTATGTTATTCCGAGAGATCTGAACTTGTGTTGCTGATTTGAATCGCTTTTCATTAAAATTCTTGGTTTTTGTCTTTTCAGTGGTCTTAACATATTAATTTAGTTGCACAATTTGATTTATTGTGAATTCCCTTCCAACAAGATGCTTCTAATTTGTCACCCTTTAGCAACTGACTCGTGATTTATTAATTTTCTTTTAGGGTAACAGCCTTATGAGGATTCTAAATGTAGCTGCATTTGCAGTATCTGGTTATGCTTCTACAGAAGGAAGAAATTGCAAACCTTTTAATCCATTGTTAGGAGAGACTTACGAGGCTGATTATCCAGATAAAGGCCTGCGGTTTTTCTCAGAGAAGGTATCAGCTTGTTACATGTGGAGCAAATTTTTTGGTTGCTACAATAGTTTCATAGGTTTTACTTTTAGAGAGATCTTTGACTGGCTACAATAACTCAAAGCAAAGATTTACCTCTTCTGATCCAAACAGAGTAGTGATGAGTGAAAATTGATATATGTTTTATTTCCCCTTAAAACGAGTAAGCAAGTGGCCAATTTTCTTTGGATCAGGTGAGTCATCACCCCACAATTGTAGCATGTCATTGCGAAGGTACAGGCTGGAGATTTTATGGTGATAGTAATTTGAAAAGCAAATTCTGGGGTCGGTCCATTCAGCTTGATCCAGTTGGCACTCTGACTATTGAATTTGATGATGGAGAAGTATATCAATGGAGTAAGGTATCTCCCAAATCGTCAGTGATTTTTCTCTTTCCCAATTTAGTTTAATAGACTAACAAATACCTTTATTTGACAGGTAACAACATCTATATATAATCTCATATTGGGAAAATTATATTGTGACCACTATGGTACTATGCGGATACAAGGAAACCATGATTACTCTTGTAAGCTAAAATTCAAGGAGCAGTCCATCATAGACCGGAATCCTCATCAGGTGCTCTTTCATTACCATATCTTTTCTACCTATTTAAAGTAAATTTGTTTGTTTCTTCTTTTTGTATCTTCAAGTTAGCAATTTCAGGTATACTATGCAATATGAGATGATATAGCTCATGCTTATATATGTTGATGAATCCGAATCCTCTTCATTCCTATTCCTTTGTGTGTTACAGTACTACAATTGTAAAACAACTAAACCTTACAAATTACATAGGGTCTCACCATATATTTTTTCTGCAACAAAATATACTATATGTCTATATGGAGAAATTTCTGTGAGATTGAATTTCAAATTTTAAATTATATGCATGCATACTTGGATAAGACCAAGATAGAACTTCAGTTGGTGCTAAATGGGGCTGGGAGATGGGAAAATTGGGACCCATAAGAGCTAGGGAAGGGACGTATTCTTGCCCATTAGATTGATATGTAGCTTACAGAAACAGATTGATCTGAACTCTTACAACTTAGACCTAAGAGGCACCCAGTCGACCTGGCTTGGTATGCATTCTTAAATGTTCTACAAACTGTTTATTGATGTCGCAAAACAGAAATTCCAATTCCTTGGTGGGATCTGCTTTTGGCACAATATGTCTTATTAATGAAGTTTCTCCTGATAATCTATCCTAAAACTTGACAACTTGATGCTTCATGTAATTATGCTTCTCGGGTAATATTTTTTAAGGACTAAGGAGTTCACCTTAAAAGCAATTTTGAGAATGCAGGTGCAAGGAGTTGTCCAAGACAAGAATGGAAAGACAGTGGCAACATTGTTTGGGAAGTGGGATGAGAGCATGCACTATGTTGATGGAGATTGCTCCAAAGGAAAAGGTCATGAATCTATTTCTGAAGCCCGCTTACTATGGAAACGCAGCAAGCCTCCGCATTTCCCAACGCGTTATAACTTGACTCGCTTTGCCATCACAATGAACGAGCTTACTCCTGGATTAATGGTGATCTTTTTGGAGGCAGCATTAATGTGTCTCCCGCTTTGTTACCTTTCTAAGCCACTTTTCTAGGAAATATTACCCATAATATTTGGCAGAAAAAAAGTAGTATCAGAAAAAATATTATAGTTTTACAGAAACACAATGCAATTCAAGTTGACCTGTGTCGTGGCAGTGGATAACTCATACGGACTCAACACCTTTTTGCAGGAGAAGCTGCCCCCAACAGATTCAAGATTGCGGCCTGACCAGAGGTGCTTGGAAAATGGGGAGTATGAGAAGGCAAATGTTGAAAAATTGCGGCTAGAGCAACGGCAACGGCAGGTAACTGGTTTGATCTTTTGTCTTCCGGGCTTACACTTGAACTCGAATTACACCTTTGACCAAGATTTTAACGAATATTCAGACTTTAACTGTTCTAGCTCATAAGTTTCTCTGATACTTTAACTGTTCTGCTCAATCATTAAAGTTCAGCAACATGTGCCTGTCCAAATTGTCTATATTCACGAACACATTCTCTAAATAAATCTTAGACGAGAAGGCGTTTACTTAGGGTGATAGATTAGGTTGATAATAGATCAGAATGAGTATTTGAAGAATTGCATGATCAAACAAAGCTCAAAGTCATTCAATCCACTGAAGTGTGTGGTGGATTTAATTGAAAACAGGCGAGGTCGATGCAAGAAAAGGGGTGGAAGCCGCATTGGTTCGTGAAAGAGAAAGGATCGGAGACATACCGTTACACGGGTGGATATTGGGAAGCTAGGGAGCAGGGCAACTGGGAAGCCTGCCATGATGTTTTTGGTAATATAATTTCTGAGCATACTACAGACTGACATAGAGGGGAAATTTGTTCTTGATTTGGTTTTGGGCGATGGTAGTTGTTAGGAAATATTGGAGAAATCGGATGAGGATTGTCTGTTAAGGGTTGCAAATATATATATATCATATGATATAAATATATGTAAGTGTGTTTGTATGTTCATAAAAACTGGAATGTATTATTGGTAAAGATGAAGCAACGAAGTTGTTTCAACCCTAAAGACAGACTTATTGCCTATTCATTTGCCTTATTCTTTAGTTCTTCATATTTCATGATGAACTGCTTGCCTTTAACACCTCTCTCTCTCTCATTTATCTTTTATCATTCTACAGTGTATTATTGTATTTTACACTAGTAAAATGAATGCTATACATTTTAAATACAAATTAGGGAAAATTGCGTTTTTTGTCCCATCGTTTTAGCGTTTTTTCGAAAATGTCACAACCTAAAGGTAATTACAAAAAAAGTATCCATCGTTCGAGAAACGCATCATTTATGTTCTGAAAAAAAATAACGGCATCGAAATTTTGACTAGGATTGCCGGATTGTTAACGTGGTATGTCGTGTAATGTGTTATGTGGAATAAAAAATAATTAAATAAAAAAATAAAAGGGCAACAATACCTAATTACAACACACATGCGAGCAAAACACGTGGTCATCACATCGGCGGATTTCACGAGGCACGACCAGGCGTACACCGTTACGGCCATGAACAACAACGCCAACAGTTCTAGTGAAAATTTCGACGCCGAAATTTTTTTCGGGACATAAATGATGCGTTACTCGAACGATGGATACTCTTTTGTAATTACCTTTAGGCTGGGACATTTTCGAAAAAACGCTAAAATAATGGGACAAAAAACGCAATTTTCCCTACAAATTATGTCTAGTTATTCGTGTCTTAAAGGTAGTGTCACTATGAATTCAAACGAGTAGTGATAAATGGACACCTAGTGGCCACAAAAAGTTGGCCACCTCTCTCCCTCTCTCTTCTTAATTTTCCTT
>JAYJMF010356754.1:0-10485 GCA_036873715.1 Salvia sclarea | reverse complement strand
ATCATTAATGTAGTTCAAGTATAATGTTTTTGAGACATGAAAAATGACTGGATGATGTTGGCAAAATCATAAATTTCTCCATGGATCAAAAAAGGATTTCATTCTTCCATGCTATAGTCGTGTACTCGTGTTAAATAGTAGCCAAAAAATGCAACAAATATATACATAACCTACTTTCTATATTTTTAGTTCCTTAGATGTTTTTGTTGATATGCCTTAAATCATTCTCCCGCTTCGCACAATCTCCCGCTCTGGACACGGGGGTCTCGCTGTAGTATTGGGCCTTAACACTCGTTTTGGGCTGAGCCCGTTTGGTGTGTTCTCTTAGTACTATATAGATGGTCATTAAGAGTTGTAATCTATAACCCGAAAAACCTAGCCGCCCAATACAATCTGTTCTCCTTTTCTACCCGTGGACATAGCCAACATAACGTTGGTGAACCGCGTAAATCTGTGTCTCTTAACGTTTCTGTTTGTTATTGCTCATTAATCCTATTCCGCTACAACAGTTTTTTATATAAAAGAGCTTGACTATGCATAGCCAAAGGAGAATCCCTGATTCTAGAAAGGCAAGTCATAGTATAGGAGATAACAACATGTCTCTGAAATCTGAATCACAATTGGGTAAACCATATTACCTCTGACCTATCTTGTAAGTTTACAGCTAGTATATCTTTTTGACAGCCATATCTCCTAAACGAGATATTTGACCTCTCTCATGCCTCAAACGTAAACAAGATCAAAAGACCAGCACCAGCATTCGTGTGAAATGAGTATTCAGGACTAAAAGTAAGGATCACTTTCTTTCTTTCTAATATTCTATACAGATGAGACAATATGTCTAGATGCATATAATAGAACCTAAGAGAAGATACAGTATTAATTTCACAACATCCAGACATCTTACTGGTACTAATACATAAAACCCAATCTATAGTTGAAAGCCAATTGCCTACAAAATGTTACACTGACTACAAGCGAGTACCATTTGTTGAACTAACACAATATTCGCAAAAGAAACTTATAGGACCCAAATATACTCATTTTTTTAAGTTAACAAAATGTGTTCCTCAACAAATAAAAAGAATGAGAAACATAGTTAACAGTCATCAATACAATAGTGCAGCACAAAGGTTTTCACTAATTAGTCCAAATACCACCAAATGATACTAAAACATATTAAGATTTCTCTATTAACTGCTGAAAATATTCAATCAAAAGCAACCATCAGCTGAAAATCAGGTCTACCACCATTGACGCACCTCGAAGCAAACTATTAAAAAACAAAACCCCACGCCCCAACCAAAAAAAAAAGAGCAGTAAACAAATTGAATGAGATGATCAACCAAAAAATATATGAACAAAAATGGGCCGGTTTTTCACTCTACCCCTAAACTAAAACCCTAGGATTTCTTACCCCCTTTCCTTCATCAACTACGTACAATAAGGCAACATGGTAGACATAAACCCTCGAGTTCCAAATGTAAATGCATAAAAGCAATAGCATACAACGAAAAAATCACATCACAATTAAGCATGGTCGTCGGTGAAGAATGCATAAGGACAAATACTTCTTTGAAAAATAAGCAAGTGTGGTGATTCTGACCTTCCTATAAACGGAGAAGCCTTATAGATGATGAAGGTCTTCGAATTCCGATTGAGAGAGGTTTAATTAGAAAAGAAATTCAATAGTGAAATGGCCAAATTTATCTATCCCACTGGTTTTGAGCGACGTAAGAAATGCGAGTGAATTGTAGAGACGCTTAATTTTTATAAGTTTGCGATTCATTTATAAGTTTGCGATTATGAGGGTCAAAAAGGAAATGACTGAAAATAATAACAATACTGTGCATTTTACTCAATTTACAAATATTTCGTGAAGTTTCTGAATTCAATTTATTAAGCTACCTCAAAACTTGAACCGGAACAATGTTTAGCTTCATATTTTATTGAGACAAAAACTAAACTACCTATTTTGGATAAGAAAAAAACGTTTCTAACCATAAAGATAAAAATAATGATTCTAAAAATTCTTTTCTCAATTTCCCTTTTATATATGAGGAGAAAATAGTAGCGCGAAATTTCGCATCATAATTAAAATTACTCTAAGACTCGAAATTGAGTATTAATTTTGCATCATAATGTAAATTACACTAAGACGCGAAACTAATACCCATCTTGACGTCATTATGAAAGTTAAGATGCCCAATTAGTATAATTTCACATTTTTATCAAAAATACCATGAACTTTAAAAGATACTTTTCTAAACCCCAATCTATCATCTTTAAATCAAAATATTCCATGCTCATTTTTTGATTAGCTAAGAAACTCAAGTATAGACATCGAAAAATTGATTTTCTTCAATAATATCCAACATTCATTTTCCGACTCGTTGAGAAACCAAAATATACATGTTGAGACAATAATTTTTCGTCATTATTCAAGAATTTCGGAGTCGAAAAATGAACACATGATATTTTAATTAATTTGATAAAATGTGGATAGTTTGGGGTTTTAAAAAATAGTAATAAAATTAGAGGACAATTTTTATAAAGTGAACCCTTTATTAAAATTCATGTCATTCATAGTAGCAAATATTTCATAAGTATGGAAAAGATAATTTTAAGTAAGATCTTACTTCACAATACTAATAATCATTTTTAAATCCGTATTATTCATAATATATCGATTTTTTTGTGGATACTTGTACCTTCAAAATAAATTACACCCCCACATTCACTTGACTTACTTTTTTTCTTAAGAAGTTGTGTATCTGTGTTTAAAATAGGAAGGCCAACTAAACCTAAGGCTTTTCTAAAACAAAAATTACTCTAATTTATAAAAACAAATCAAATAAAAGTCAAAAGTCAAGTTGAACAGAAAGTCTCTTTATCTATTAAATTTAAATTTATGAGACATTCAAAGATTACGGCTTTTGAGTTACACGTGCAGGTGGAGGATCCCAGAAAGAATCCAGGGTTCTTACAATGGCCACGTGTCAGAGTGTGCGATGCCGCCAGTCGCTTTCACTCTCGAGGATCGTCAAACCAGAAATCCAGAATTGTGCCAATCAATCTTAAACTTCAATCAATTGAAGCCTAATCCATCACAACAGGTTGTGATGCCATCATCATGAGTGCTCTCATTCGCAAGGTCTGGGAATCCGTCGCCCACCGACCGGGCTCCTCTTCCTCGGCCTCCGCCTACAAATCCTCTACCCCCAATTCGGCCTCCGCCTCCGCCTCCGCCTCCGCCTCCGACTACGACCAGATTATGTATATCGACTCCTCCTCCACCGGCGATTTCGACCGAATTCCTATCGACATCTTCATGCAGATTCTCAAAATTCTCGGCCCTAGGGACTCCGCCAGGCTCAGAGCCGTCTGCAAATCCTGGAAATTTTTGGTCTCCGATAATCGATTGTGGATTTATTTCCTGCAGCATCAGCCGGAGCCCTGGGACTCTGTTTTCTTCGCCGAGACTCACTTGCGCTCGGGCCATCCTTTTCAGTAAGATTATTATCACTCCAATTCCATATTTTCAGAACTCAATTGCGGTTTCTGATTGTTTGGAGCTATTTTGTGTTGTGCGTATGTGATTCTGATTCCGATTATGAATGTTGCATGACTGTCTCCCACAACCCAATTTGGAAACTTAGAATTATTTGTATTTCTAAAACTATTGAATGTTCCATTTAACCTCATAAATAATTCCAGCTGAAATCCTTTTGGCAATCTAGCTCAGGTAATATGATTAGGGCAGTAACTTTTAGAGTCATTGTATTTGCAGAGTGTTTCCTGCCCAGATGCATGACCTATCAATTATGCATATTTATGGTCAGCGTGTTGAGGTTCCTGGAGCTCTTATAATTGATGGTACGTATTCAGTGGTCAGTTCATGCATCACTTCTACAAACTTCTAAAAAAATTCATTACTTCACATCAAAACTAGAGATTTATTTGGAAGTATGGTTAGTGTGTGTTTCGTTCTTTCTTGGCCACTCTTCTTTGTGCTTTACTCTTTAAAATAGGAGCTAAAGGGACAAGCACTGATGAAACATATAACTATAAATGATGCGAATACAATTTTCAGATTAAAGCATTCATATTGCCTTAGGTTTTGGGGTGAAATTATTCACTTACCAAATCACACACCTTCCATTTTATTGTTATAGGTGGCTCGGGTTATTGTAAATATGGATGGAGCAAGTATTCCTCTCCGTCCGGGCGGTCAGCAACATTTTTAGTAAGATTCCTGCATGTATCTGGAACACAGTACTTTTTCAAAGAACTATTGCTTTTTCAGGCTCCCTGGCTGATTTGGAGCTTCCTTGCTCTCTGAAATGTGCATTGCTATTTACACTCATGTCAAATGTGTGTGATTTTGTAGGAATTTGGAAATATTGAGTCTCCAATGCCTTCGAGACTTCGGCATTTTTTTTCAACAATTTGCAACAGGTTTTTCTAGGAACTTTTATATTGGCTACACATTCGCAACATTTTCTGGAATATTTATATGTGTTGTATTGACTCTGCGTGGAATTTTGTTTGATTTTTTCTGTTGATTATATTTGATTTCACATGTACTTGATGTAATTAGATTTCACATAGATCTGAATGTGGGTTATTATATCGTGGCTTCCATTTCTTCTTTTCCTGTTAAGTGACCCTTATGGCATACAGGATGCAGGTGAAAACATCAACACAACCAATTGTTGTATCAATACCCCTCTGCCATTATGATGGTTAGATTCAAAATTCGTTTTAATCAACCCTTTTCTTTTATCATCAGATTTTTTGCTGAGGATTACCTTTTTTACTTCTAATTGACTTTTCAAAAATTGCCTAATAAATTTCTTTGCTGTATCCCTTGTGCTAAAAACTTTTTCACATTTATCTCATCTACTTTTACTTTTACAATCATGATCATGCCAGATGACTCTACATCTTGAAGAAAGGTGTAGAGCTAAAAGAGCTTACAGCTTGTTTGCTTTTGTTATTGAATATGGATGTTGAAGTTCTTGTGCTTTCTGTTTATGGGATTTTTGTTCGAACTTTTCACTTTTGTTGGTCAGTTATTCTCCCATTCCCTAGTAATGTTTTTCCTGGGTCTACCTCATGAATCAGATACTGAATCCGCAAAAGGTTCTAGAAGACAGCTAAAGGATGCCATCTACACGTCACTGTTTGACATGAATGTTCCTGCTGTTTGTGCCATCAACCAGGTATTACTTCATATGTCCATAAGGGGTTTCCCTTCAATAGTATCTTGCCTGACCAACTACTACATACCATGGCTACATGTTAAGGTCCTTACGGAAAACCTCTTAACTTGTTGGTCAGCATTTTCATGTAAATGTAGTGGGAGTCTTGCAGTTGTGTCTTTTTAATTGGTAGCTGCTAATTGGGTTTAAGAAGTCCATGGCACTAAATTCCTATCTTTGACTCCAATCTGTTTGCTCCTTGATGGTAACACACTTTTGGGGGTAATTTGCACAATGTTGGAAGCATCATGCATGAACAAACAAATGTACGAGAACTAAAAAATAAGGAAAAAAGAGAACTAAAAATAAGTATGTGGTTATCAAGTTATAAATTAATGATTAAAGGAATCCAATTGGAAGATAGACATCGTTGTACTTTTTGATCAAGTTGTGTAATTCTATGTCTTCATCCAGCCAAGAGTAGTTCTTGAATATTTTCATGTTATGTGGGACTCTCTGCCGTAGGAGATAATATTCTTCTTCTGTTCTTGGGTCTAGCTGCTTAGATATAACAGTAGAGTTAGGTCCAATGCCTTTTTTTCAAGAAACCAGCAACATTGAATTAGGAGTAAAGTTTATGTTATCATTATCACGTAAGTCCTACTTGAAGGAGTTTCTAAATATATAAGCAATATAAAGAGTGTTTCCGGCCTTGGGTTTTAAGTTTACATGAAGGACATAGCACAAATTTCAACATAATAGATGTTTCACATTTGATCAGATTATCAAGTTTGGTATCTTGCTGTAACTTTTTCTCATCCTCGACATGCAGGCAACTCTGGCTTTATTTGCTGCGAGAAGAACATCAGGAATTCTTGTGAATGTTGGTTTCCATCAAACCTCTGTTGTTCCAAGTATGTCGATTAAGTTCGTACTAGTATGTAAAAGTATTTGATGTCCAGTCATGCAGCTAAATCTCTAGGCATTCTTCTAAGGTTGCCTGGTTTAAATGATTTGAAGATGGATTTCCAATGCAAAATTATGAATTCTTTTATAGTTGTTTGGATCATTGAGTAGTAGATTCCAAATCCACCATGCTCATTTGTTTTTGAAGTGATTTTAATGTTTGAAAACCATCTTATATGGAATCGTTAAAGTCCTGATTCAAATCCATGACCAAGTGCTCCAATCAAACTGCTGCCTAAGATGCTTACATTTATCAATGAAAATCAATGAACTTGTGGAAATTGATATCTGATGAGCAGTGACTGCATGCACATTTTTGTTTTGACAGTATTACATGGCAAGGTGATGCATAAGGTTGGTGTGGAAGTTATTGGGATGGGAGCTTTGAAACTTACAGGATATCTCCGAGACCAGATGCAACAGAATAATATACAATTTGACTCGCTGTATACTGTCCGCACATTAAAAGAGGTATGCAGTCTTTCTTATGTGTTAATAAGGGCCTGGATTTCAGACCCACCAGACCAGACAACCATAAGCTTGCGACTAAACTTGACATATGTATGTGTATAGATTAGGATGGATAAAATGAGAAGAAAGATATGTTATTAAACTTGCTGTATTTTTTCTTGGGTTAAATACAAAAGAAGGAAGATTAACTTCACATTTTTAATTTTTGTGATTCATATATAGATGCTTATTCATATTTTTTGTCAATTTCTGTGAGAATTATATCTGACATTTTTCATGTGGAGATCAACTGAAAGCAGCTAGAAATTTGATGCGTTTAACAAAAATTGAAACTCGGTGCACCTAACAGATAAAGATATATTATTAAATTAAACACACTGTGGTACGTACTTTTTATTCCTTTTTTAGGTGGGGGGTAATTATTCCCTGTTTCTATATGATTACAGTTCTATGTTGTTTGAGGTTCTTTGAAGCATTTAATTGCATCTTCACTGCCATTCTCTTGGGTGTTTGGACTTGCAGAACTTGTGTTATGTTGCCCTTGACTATGAAAATGAGCTATCCAAAGACACTCGAGCATCTTTTGCAGTTTCACCTACCAGTTGGTTTACACTTTCAAAGGAGCGCTTTCAGACAGGAGAAATATTATTTCGGCCTCGCATGGCAGGAATGTATGTACACTTTTCTTACCAGCGGCTGGTTGTAGTATTAGATGAAACCAACTCCTGGAGTTTTAATTTCCTAGCATATATATGACAAACTCAGTTTTTTATAAATGCACCTATGGTTTCCATGGGAATATTCTTCAAGTTTTATTCTGAATTTCTGATGTCTTGACTTGAGGGCTAAAATATCAGTAGTTGGAATTCACAAGGAAATTTGTCCTCTCATTATTGTTCTTCGGTATCTATCTCTTTTTGATTTTGTAATATATTATATCTTTACAGGCAGGCTATGGGTCTACATCAGGCTGTGGGGCTTTGCATGGATCACTGCCATGATGCTGAATTAACTGCAGACAATAATTGGTATAAAACTGTTGTGCTGGCTGGGGGCAGTGCATGTTTGCCAGGATTAGCAGGTTTATATGAACTCATTTTCTTAATGATAAAGGCTGAAGTTTGTGGGCTAGTAGAGAAACAACACAAGTTTTTCCAACTGGGAAGAAGGATAAATATTTGGAGTGGGACAATGTTTTTGTGGAAAACTGATTTGATGATATGATTTAGTGTCTATTTAGAATTACGACGAGAACTTTCAATGTTTGGGAAGTGGGTTTGCTTTTGGAATTCTTTAGAGTCGAAAGATAAACATGAAATTGGGGACCTGGTAAATAAAGTTGCTACTGGAAGTTCACAAAAAACACAAGCGTGATGGATGGTGAAACTTGATTCTGTTGTTGTTCTTTTTTCAGCAAGACTAGAGAAAGAACTGCACGGACTTCTGCCAAGTTCCTTGTCCAATGGAGTTCGGGTTTTACCTCCCCCAAATGGTGGAGATTCTGCGTGGTTTGGAGCGAAGCTCGTCAGCAATGTAAGTGATAGCTCTATTCGCAAAGATATCTGCTACTCTTTCTTTTCCACTGCGTGAAGCATGTTTGATATATTAGCATTGACTGTAGGCCATTGGTGTCGACCATTCTGTCTTTTCTAGGCTGTAGTCCAATTTTGTCGCATCAACTAGGATGGTTAGATTCTTAAGTACTTAAATTGCAAAGATGGCTGTGCAATTTAATTAAAAGTTGAACGGTTTAGTGTTACTTGTACGTTAGATGCATGGTTTATAATCATTTTCTTTTGTATACAGTTGAGCACCTTTAGCACATCTTGGTGCATGACTAAAAAGCAATACCGGCAACTGTCGAAGCGGAAGGTGTTGTGGTGAACCCTCTATACATGAAATCTTCAAGGTTAGACAATGCTGCTATGTATGAATAAGATCTCTCTAGATGAAATGGTTATGGTTATGGTTATGGTTATGGTTATGGTTATGGTTATGGTAAGACCTGAATATAGTTAAAAGCGGATATACAAACACTTCCTCATACCTCATATCAATCAATGAGTCAATTTGTTGAGATATTCTTCGAATGTCAAACCGGCTCTAATTTTTTTTGTTTGTATTGTCACAGATAAATGTATACATAAATATATAGAAATATTTATTTTCATTTAATGTAAAAGAAATGTGTTGACATTTGTTGTTGCAGTTGTTATTTTGTAATCTTATTATGCGAAATACAGAAGCATTAAACTTTACTCATCACCTCCGATTGATATGGCATGTGTATGGACGATTGCTGTCAACTGCCAAATCACCTCGAGCTAGACAAAAGCCTCGACGAGTTCATCTGATTATATATTATTCACATCTATATATATACACTTAGGGAGCTTTTAGTTTAGTGGATGAGATAAATAACATCGAGAGGATAAATGATGATTGAATTATTTGGAGTATTAGTATTTTGTTTGGATTGCTTGATTGTGGTTAGTCATAAATCTTATGATTATGATCAAAATATTGCACAATAATAAGATTGTCCTTTCAATTTGCTTTCCTTGTGTTTGTTATGATCAAAATAAATTTGGTGACGATAGTTTTTTACATTTACATTACATATTGAAGGTTTGATTAAATTAACCCTAAATTTGGATTAATTAATAATCAAGTAAATCATGTAAATCAAATATGTGATTATGCTTAATTGTTTTATCAATCAAGGTTAATTAAGCAAATCAAAACACCCGATTAGAATTAGCCCACTGGCCACCGGGTTCCTCCCTTTGTGGAAGACCTGGGTTCGATTCCCTTTGGGAACGAATTTGGAGTTATAAGGAGGCTTGGTGATGTATTCTTGGAGTATTGGGTGCTTGATGAACTAACTAACTACTAACAAATAACTTTATCCGATAAAAAAAAAAAAAAAATTGACCAATCAATAGCCATCAATGGTTTACATATTTAATGCAAAAAAATACTAGTAGAAGATAATCAATTTATCACCTGATTACGGCAAATTCAATGCTATTTCTGCACATGGCGTCCGTGCAAGAGGACAATTTTAGTTTTGTGATTGCACTTTTCCTGCACAATATTGTATACTTTATTGAAGAAAAGATCCATTCATTAATAATTTACAATTTTTTGGGCTGCGCATCAGATGCTCATCAAGTTATCAGTAATTAAGTAAATAATGGTCTTGATAATTAAAGTCTCAAAGAACAAAAATGACAGTGGTTTTGATTCGAAATTGGTTGCAACTCTGTACCTGACAGTAGCCATTTTTCAATTGAAAGAAGAGGTACAAATCATGCTATAGCTCCAAACTTGTAGAATCACGTGATTCATGCCATATGTTGCATTTCATGAGTAAACATAGGCCATCATAAAACTTCTATTATTATTATGTATCAGTATAAATCTAGTACTACAACATTAACTTACATTAATTTACAAAGAAATGGGTATTTAAAGAGATATTTTTTGTGTACACCAATTTGCACTCGAATAAATATAAGGGGAACTATATTTGGGATATCATTAAGAGGCACCCTCCCTGCAGCCGGCCACAAAGTGGTGGCCGGGTCGGATCCTGGTCAATTGGGCGGGTTTGACTCATTCAACTTTTTTTTTTTAATTTTTTTTTAATTTTTAATTTTTTTAAGTATCATTTTTTATATATCATAATACCATCTAGGGGCGCGGCAACAAATAATAGGGGGCGGCAACAAATAATGGGGGGCGGCAAACAACAAACGGCTCCACCTTCGGCTCCGAATACTAATATATAGATAATGAGACCGGCAACAATTTTGTCTTTGAGCTCGCTCCGGGTTCGCCT
>JAYJMF010356743.1:0-10486 GCA_036873715.1 Salvia sclarea | reverse complement strand
TCTGTTGGCATGTTCCCACTAAGTACATCAAGTACTTAGCCCAAAATCTTTTCAATGTTTTCAGGTATAATCAAGGCGGGGGAAAGGATCGGCGGGCGGTTTGGATGGATGTGCTTGGGAGAGTCACGTCGAGTCTTGGTTTAGTGACTTGGATAATTCGCCCAAACCTTGTTGTATGGCCTTCGTTTACACGTGTAAAGTATACACTATTGAATGTTATTCGGTCTTGTCTTGCCTTTCCGCATTGTATAATTGAGAGTTCGTCAATCCGCATAGGGTGGGGTTGGCGGGCTGTCACAGAGAGAGTTATGAATCTTACTGATTACCTTAAGGTTGGTCAGTTAGACTAATAACTCGGCAGCGAAAACTTGTTTAAATAATAACCTTTATGTTATCTTTTGGAAACATGTTAAGAGTGATCAATTTTTAGTTTTTAGGCGTCAGTATTCAGCGAGATAATTTGCGCAGAAAAGAAAGATAAAAATTGAATAAACGACACAAGGAATTTTACATGGTTCGGAGCAAACTCTCCTACGTCGACGAGCTGTTGATCAAACAACTAATCATTCACAAGTACTTTAGGGTGCACTATAAACCTTAGATCAACTTCACTCGCTGATACCTACACTCTGGGTTGAATTTCTCTTCTTAGTTTCCACGTACTAAAAGACCAATACAATTTAGGTTACAAGTGCTAAATAACCAAGTATTTAGACCACTGTCTCGAACATGCACTCAAACTCTCTTTTCTAATGGGAGTTGAAAATGGTGGTTCGAAATGCTTCAACTGTTCACAGAGAAAGCTTCTCTGCAAACGAACACTAGGCTTACAATGAAAAGATTGAAGGCCTAGGTTATAAGAGAACGAAAGAGTACTTAGGAAGACTAAGTTTTAGCAAGGTAACTTGAGTTCTCTTCTTCGATTCTGAGTATGAAAGCAAGAAAAGGCTGGCTAGCAATTTTGGCAGAGCTTCGGCTTATGTTCGGAATCGGTGGTTAGAATTGAAGAAGCGAGAACCTATTTATAGACAAAGGCTGGAAAAGATCCATTGAAGCCAAGAACTTCTTCTCAGATTTCTGCCGTTGTGAGAGGGGTCTTGGATCTTGTCTCAAAATCGATTTTCTGTCTCTCTTCATAGCTTGAAGTAGATGGGTATTTCTGCAGGAGAGGAGAGGAGATTGCAGGCCTTTGTTGCACGAAAGAGGAAATCCGCGCACTTCGAGAGGGATTAGGACGATTGCTGCAATCTTCATATTTAATACGGTTGTCCTTGAGTCAACTGCTACAGCTTTCCACGTGGCATGTGTATCTTCGATTTTGTCGTCTTTCACTTTAATCAGCTTGACAAAGAGAATGTCAGTGTCGCATTAACAGCTTCTTTAATGCTATTTTAAGGTTTTTCTCCATCGAAACTGACACTTGACAATCAGTTTTCTTTGTCCACGTAAGCAGCAGTTTTGACATCAGGATTGATTGGTGTCTTCCAAAACTGATAGTCATCAGTTTTGAGAAGTGAAAACTGACTTAGTTGATGTCAGAATTCAGACCATCAGTTTCTTGTCGATAAAAAGAAAACTTCAGCTTCTTTAGTCTTTAGGATCTTCAAATCTTCAGCACAACTTCGAAAAAGTTATACTATAAAAAAATTGATTCCAACACTTGAATCAATAAAAGATCAGTCCTTGCTAAAATCTAAATTTTGGTATTATCAAAATTGAGGAGGGATATTTTCCTTCATTTTCCCAACAAACAGTTTACTCCATTACTAGATTCTGCTGAGCTAGATCCTTTATGCAAAATCCTTTTTCATTTATACATATCACTTCAGCATGGAAACTAACTATAGCAAGTCTTCATCGCTACCCTCATTCATTGTCGACAACTACGACATATGAAAGTTTAGACCACGAGCTTCCCCACAACCCAACATTGCTGAATATGCGCGGTCATTTAAGAAGGCCCAATCATCATCTAGGAAAATACTTCTCTATCCATTGTAGAAGGCCGAAACATAGAATATGTCAAACGACCTAAGGTGAAGGCTGACTTCAACACAAGGAAAGTAAGCAGGACGAGCTGGACTACTTGGCGAAGAACATCTTCTCCGGGACTGGTCCCGACAAACATCTGCCAAAGCTAATGACCTGCAACAAAGCTAAAGAGATGTGGGATATACAGGAGAGCATGTGCATCGGTTTGGATGAGATAAAGGAGATCAAGCCTTGCGATAGCTTATCAAAGTTCGATAGTTTCAAAATGATGAATGGAGAATCCATCAACGAGATGAAGTTGAGGTTCAACTCCATACTGAATGAAATTCGCGGGCTGAGAAAAGATAAATACACTAAGCGCGAAATAAATCTGAAAGTGCTTTGGCCACAACCTGGTCGAGATTGGCATGTATACACCGTTGCCATACAAAACAAGACTTGGTTCAATGACCTCAGCATTGAAAAGATATTTTCAGCCCTAAAGTTGAATCTGTTTGATATTCTCTAGATGAAGGAATCTCTACGTGTGTGGGTTAGATGAGGATTTGGTTCAGTCCTCGAAAAAACCAACATTGAATGTTTCAACCAAAGAAGCTAAAAGAAAATTCTGAGTGCAGTAACGACGACATATCGACTCAATACACTCTAATGGTTGAATGCTTCAGCAAAATGGAGTCCAAGCTGAAGATATTCAATCGCTACAGAAAGAAAGACAACCATGGTCACGACAACAAGCACAGTCGTCGATCTTCCAATGATCTAGCTAAAGGAAAGAAGTTCACTCTGGTTGACCTGAAGGACGTGGAGTGTTTTGACTGTGGCCAGAAGGGGCATCATAACACAGACTGGCCTGAATTGACACACTCTAAAAGAAAAGCACCGCGTGCCAAAAGTGAGAAATAGCTTGAGAAAAAGAAAACCATGGTTGTTGAAGTCGTTGTGGAGAATACAAGCACATTCACGAGTATTTCATCAAGCAACTCATCTGATTCATACGAAGAAAGCCAGTAATTGATGGTTAGACTGATTGAAAATTATGTGAAATAAATACTACTCACAAGATTAGAACCCAAGACCTTTTATTCATTAGACCAATGCCACGAAACATTTGCACCAACTTACTTACGAGAATCGATATTACCCACATTATAACATAAACCTATATATATTACATGCTAAACAATTATCATTATTTCACTTGCAAAATAACATTTTTAAACTAATCACTATTAAACTAAATTTTTAAGAATTACTATTCAATTGATTATTGTGATACAAAAGAAAACGATGGTAAGAATTAATCAAATCTATAATTGATTTTTGTTCTATTTTCTAAACTTTCTATTTTCATGAAAAATATACTAGAAATTATTTATGGTTTCAAATAAATAAATATATATTTATTTTTGTTGATATAATATACTCCTTCCGTCCCTGAAATATAGGCCCATTTTGCCGTTTTCATTTGTCCCTGAAATATTGGATGAGATCCTCTGTCCCCAATTCTTTGTGTGCCAGTGTGTGCCACTACAAATTTCAATAGTTTTAATAACTTTTTTTTTGTAAAATTAAAATTTATTATTACATAATATATTATGACTAATATTTATAGAAAAAAAATAAAATTTTAAAAAATCATATACCATGATTTTGGAATAACCAATCAAAATAAGTACTTTTAAAATCTAAATATTCCAAAATCATGATATATGGTTTTTTAAAATTCTATATTTTTGCTATAAATATTAGTTATGATATCCCATTTTTTTTTTTTTAATTCCAATTTTATTATTGGACGGTCAATACTCATGAGTCATGACAGACCTTTAAGAATTACAATTGATCATTTTCATTTTCACTAGCATCAAATACAACTGTACCAACTCTTGATTCTTGATCATTTTAATTGGTATTGTTCAGTTGTGATAATTGAGTTATCAAACAAATATATATCAAAACGTGTGAATGACAAACAACCTAACAATCGGTTAGAGAAACAAACAAGAAGTGTTACAGGATTGGTAATTTTAACTAATTGTTAATTAATTTCACAAAGTAACAATTAATATTGTTTAAAATATGTCGTTCAAAGATGGCGATAAATAAAGGCAACGATTCCCTTATGGACGTTACCATCAACCATGCATTTTCAAATAATTTTGATGAATGGAAGAATATAACCACCTTTAGGATTGTTCTTTCATTCAAAAAAGAAGCCACCATCATTACAATGAAATAAAATATGGATCATATTTCAACAAGGAATATGTATTTGATTTGGTGATGAAAATTAATAGTTTTTTTGGACAAAGATTAATATGTCGATCCCTCTTTTTCTGGATATCCACCAATCACTATTTAAGATAACTGTGTTTAATTAATGAGCAGTGATAAATCAACAAACTTTGTCTATAAAGTAGGGGGCCTTTTACAATTTAAAAAATTAGCTCGATTTAGTTTTAACCCGGTTCGATTTTATTAGAATTTAACTAATTAGTTAAATAAATTTTGAAAAGGATAAATTAGTTAAATTCAAATAAAATCGAATCGATTAACAAAATTAAACCGAATCAGTTTTTTAAAATTGTGGAAACACCCCTACTTTGTAGACAAACTTTGCTGATTTATCTTTTCCCTTAATTTAATTTTAGAAAAATAGCTAAAAATTAGAGTCAAATTATATAAGAATGGACGCTTTAATTCAATTTAAAATACAACCTTTTCATATTAGGGAGTCTAGTCACCGTTGTGCCCGTCGATTAGTGGTTATTACTTTTTTGTAATTATTAAGTGGTATAAATAGCTACCATTACTTATAGTGTAGGATTAAATTATTAAAGTTAGGAACCAAATAAAGAATACCATTTGAAAAAGCGTGAACAAATTGCATTAGGCTACGACTGACGTGTTGTTTCTTTAATTTTCCTTGATCCTTAATTAAGAATGGGATAATGACGTTTTGTTCACACGTGTGAACTGGTTTTTATTTACTAATGAGAAGGGGATAATGACGTTTATAATGTTCGCACGTATGAACTGGTCCTCACATTTGAAGAATATTGGGTTTTGTTTGAAAATTGCATCATGGGAAATAAATAATACTTCCTTCGTCCCATCGAGTTTGTTACGTTTTTCCTTTTGGGCCATCCCAACGAGTTTGATACTTTTCTTTTCACACCCTTCATCCATGATAATTTTATCCATAATTTGAGTGAAAGGATGGAAAGGCTGCCCGGAGAAAACCTTCTCTCCTAGTCGAAAAAATTGATCCACAGTACAAAACAAGTGAAAAAGACAAAAAAGATGGGAAAATATCGGATGGGATCCACTGTGCCAAATTCTCCGTGTGCCACTACCAATTTCACCATCTTTAAGTAACTTTTTTTTGTAAAATAAATATTTATTATTACATAATATATTATGATTAATATTTATAATAAAAAATTAAAATTTTAGAAAAATCATATACCATGATTTTGGGATATTTAGGTTAAGATAATACTTATTTTGGTTGATTATTCCAAAATCATGGTATATGATTTTTTTAAAATTTAATTTTTTATTATAAATATTAATCATGATATATTATGTAATAATAAATATTTATTGTACAAAAAGAAGTTATTAAAGATGTTGAAATTGAGAGTGACACACGGAGAATTTGGCAAAGAGGATCCCATCTGGGAAAATATTGGATTTTCACCCTCTTTCTTTAACGAGAACGAAGCCTAAGTGGTGAATTTCGTCATGTAGACTCAAACATCGATTTCTCTTGATCTAACTCCTCACCATTCAATTTTAATTAGGGAGAATTTAAATACGATCATATAACTAATATTCAACTAGTTTAAAATTCGATGGTATGCAAACCTATCTAATATGAGACAGAACATGCTTTTCATTTGTGTTGTCAAGTAATTTATTTATACTTGTGACTTACAATTATAAAGCATTTATATTTTGATTTTTTTTATTGGATAAGTTTGTAAATTTCTTTTATTAAATTTATACAATCCAAAAATGAAACATTTTAGTCCAGTTATTAAAATTATCCTAAGATCTCCATTAGTTCTGAAATAGGCCGAAGACTAAAATTAATTTCAGCCCAACATTTAATTAATTCAGGCCCAAACATTTGATTATCCTATTCCTAAGATTTTAATTTGGTTCTATGTTTAATTCTTCTCTCTCTGTCTCTTTTTCTTTCTCCTAATCCATACTGTAATTCTTCCGAATCGTCTCTATTTTTGTATTAATTCTCTTACGCTCTCGCTTAATATGTCTTGGTTCTAAACTATTATTCTTATAATTATATTTTCAATTGTAAAATTAATTTCTCGTTTAAAGATGGAAAATCATATCTCAACTAACTAATTAGAGCACGATAGTAGGTAATCAATTTCCACTTATTAATCAAAATGCATAATTAATATTCGAAAATTATAATCATTCAAATTTCACTGAAATAATGGAATAAACACTAATTCAGAATTACTCTTTCAATTTGCGAATAGAGTCTTAAGCTCGATTTCTAAATCAATATGTCATTAACTAGTCAGTAATTTGTCCAAATATATATAAAAACGATAAGAAATAATGTAATAAACACTAGTTCAAACGTTAAAAAATAATGGAATAAGCTAAGTTCAAACGGAAATAGTTTCATAAAAATGTTATGAAACTATAAAAATATATTCCAAATACATGTACATAATTTTAACAGCCAAAACATCTATAAACATATACTCTAACATGAAAATTTTGAGTCTCGATTAGTACAAAGTTCCAATTATTAACCTTTTAATCCTACACCAAATTTTTATAGATTTCACAAAATCTTAACAACAGCCGTATCTAATTTTCCAAACTCGATCCAAAAGCCATAATGGATACTGAATCCATAATTCATACTCGTCCCAAACCGTTTCATACTTACCCATACCCGCTCCATCAGAATTTGATAAATGCGTGTAACTTCGAATATCTGACCCGTTGTAATCCCTACTTGTATGTGTTTCATTTAAAATTGTTAAAAACAAAAGTCCCAGTAGGAAATTGTTTATTTGTTAGTTTTTTCAGTAAACCCAAGATTCATATAATACAGGACTAGATCAGCGAAAAACTTCCAAGATATGTTTCAAATTAATTTAATATAAACTCTAATGGTAGAAGTTTAGTTTGCAATTAATTCGTAACCTACTCAAATCATGTGATTACTGTCGGAAATCGGTACCTAGTTAAACTACATGCTTAATAGGGATGAGATCCAGTGCATCACATTTGGTGTACCATTCCATGTATCACGTTCGTTTTTCTTTATTTTTTTAAATATTTTTTCATCAATTTTTTTTTATTATAATACTATGAACAATATTACACTCTTATTTCAAAAAATTAAATTTTAAAAATATTATATACCGTAACTTTGGATTTATCAACCCTAAAAATAAATTGTAAACCACTAAAAGTGAAATTAAATGATAAAAAATAATTATACATCCTAACTGAATGAAACGGACCCTTATTAATAATTATATAATTAAACAAAAACATATAAAATTGAAATTGACGAAAAAATATTAAAAAAAAAAACGAACGTAATACATAGAGTAGTACACCAAATATGGTACATTGGATCTCATCTCATGCTTAATAATTAATACGCTAGGTAGATGTGAAGAATATTTTAGTGACAACAATAAATCTTAAAAAACACGAAAACCAAGTATCATTAAAGAGTGTGTCGAGTTTACCAAAATTAAACAATATTTATAACAGTGTTGAGTTTAGCCAAATTAAAGTTAGATCAAAGTGTTAATCCTCTCTTGATATATGGGGACGAGTAGAAGAAGGCTGCTATGCAATGTCGCCCCACTAACAGCCTTACTAATCATCATTTTCCTACTTGTTGATTTTTATGGAGCAAATATTATTTCATTTCATCAATGTAGGTTGATTTTCTTTGATTAAATCCTCATTTTTACTATGTTTGTCTGAGACTAACAAAGCTTTTGGCAATGGCAATGGCAGTGGCGACAACAAGTTGGCAAAGTGAAGATCAGAAGCCATTCAAATCGCTCATCGCAAGGCTCGTTAGAGGTTAGTTTATCTACTTAATTTCATTTTATTTGTCGTGTTGGTTTTCAAAAGGGTTAATTGTCTGTAAATACACGAACTTTGGGCGGATTCTGAAAGTGCACATGAGCTTTTATTTCTACTCCACAATACACGAACTTTTAAAATCAAAACTACCCTTTATTCAACTCCCAAGCTTATAAAAATCTTCTTCAATAACTCCAACCACCAAATTTTTGCTATTAAGAGTTTTTTTGGTTAATTGAATACCAAATTATGATTGTATAACTAAAAGTGAATTTATTGTCATTCATTAAGGTTAATTTGAGTAATATTTTATGTATTAATATGCGTGTCAAAAGCTTAGGACGACATACAATTTGAATGGGAGGTAGTAACGTTTAGCAGGAGAAAATCGTAGGAAGCTGGAAACGACGGGATATGCTTGTGATGTAACTGAGAACTCAATTGTTTGTCTATCAAACCAACAAGTAAGGATCAACGCCGGCAACAATGTGACGGTGCATACTTCCTCGAAACGCACCGGGGAAGAGGAGAGGAGCGTGAAGCCGTACGCACTGCAGAAGGACAAGTACCTTCTGCAGTGGATAACACCGGTCAAGATATTGCACGGCTCCCAAGAGCCGCCCGCTTGTCGATACAACCACTCCATCCCGGCCGTAATCTTCTCATCTGGTGTATTGGGGAACGTGTTCCACGAATTCAACGACATAATCATCCCCCTATTCATCACCACCAACCATTTCAGGTCCCAGGTACTCCTCATCCTGGAAGACTACGATGCCTGGTTTGTCAGCAAGTTCAGCAAGATCCTGTCTCGCCTGTCCGGCTACGAGGTGATGAATCCTGCTGCAAACGCAACCGTCCACTGCTTCCCAGGGATGATCCTGGGGCTCAGGTACCACGACAATCTGGCCCTGAGTCCCAGGGAAATCCCTGGAGGGTACTCCATGCGCGACTTCAGGCTGTTTCTTGCAGAAGCATACAGCCTGAAGTTCACACATGTTTCCCAGACTCGTGGGCCAACGCTGATGCTGTTGTCCCGCGAGAAAACTAGGAAGTTCCTGAATGAAGACGAGATTGTTCACATGATGGAAGGACTCGGGTTCAAAGTTGTGGTTGCTCGAACCAAGGATGCCTTAAATCTTGACAAATTTGGCAACACGATTAACTCGTGCGCCGTGCTGGTGGGGGCCCACGGAGCCGGCCTCACGAACGAACTCTTCTTACCCACAGGCGCCGTCGTGGTGCAGGTAGAGCCACTGGGAGTTGAATGGGCGGCATCGAACTATTATGGCAACCCGGCCGGGGCAATGGGCGTGCACTACCTGCGTTACAAGATCCAACCGGAGGAGAGCTCGCTCGTTGAATTGTACGGACACAATGATCCAGTGGTCACACACCCGGAGAGTGTCTACGCCATGGGATATCGGCTAGCTCGGTCTGTGTATCTCGAGCAGCAGGATATAAGGGTCAATGTAGCAAGATTGAGGAAGACAATGCTTCAAGCACTTCACCTAATTAGAAATTAGAATCATTGGTTATAATTGTCTAGCTATAATGTATTGTGCTGAAAATCCAGAATTAAGTGGCCTCGTTGATTTGTCAAATACTCTATTCTCAAAATTTTGACATATACGTACGTAGTACAACTTCAAGTCCTGTTTTTAGATTCAAAATGAAACAAATACTCCCTCCGTCCCGCCGAAGTTGTTACGTTTGGAGTTTTAGGAGAGCTGAAAAGTAATGTAAAGTGATGATAGGAATATATTAATTTAAAGTTGTGTGGGTGATAAATGTGTCTTAAAAAAGAAACGTAACAACTTCGTTGGGACGACCCGAAAAGGAAAACGTAACAACTTCAGCGAGACGGAGGGGATAGAATTTTTAGTGCAAATGAAAGTACACCTAATTTAAGTAATTGTTTTATTTTTCACATAACATTTAGAATCTTAAAATGAAATACACCAACTTTCAAACTTATGGCTTATATAAAAAGTATGATTGGAGTAGATAAAGCTTGTATCGATCCTTAATCTAAAGAGACTCAATCAACAGTTTTAACAATCGGTCTAAGTGGAAACCAAAAAGGTTTTAAGGCTAACTAATCCTATTGAATTAGATGACATAATTTTTTGTTAGGGAAACTGGAAGTCATAATTAATTAGCGAGTAGTGCTATTCGGACATAGTATGTCCAGCCATATAATTGATCATTTTTGCAAATAGGACCAATTCAAATTAGAATCGAGTTATCTAAAAAAGGAATAATATTATTCTTAAAATACCTTTACATAAATTCATTTTTCATTTATTTATTTTAAAAAAGAGAGATTAATATCTAATATAGTATTAAAACTATGCAAGGGAATAATTACATAGAGAAATTTAAATTTAAA
>JAYJMF010356732.1:0-10486 GCA_036873715.1 Salvia sclarea | reverse complement strand
GATTAGCGTAGTTTATATTGCAAATGTAATATTAATTGATGTAGTTAATATTGCATTTGAAATTATTAGAAATGCAAGAAAAATATAAAAAAGAGATATTGAAATGGAGGGATTCTAGATGAGTTAGGGGTAACGTGACACTATCCTCTCATTTTACTTTAATGGAATGATGATAATGAAATAATGGAGACATCGAATTTATAAACAAAACCCCTAAATTACATTTAATATGTCTAAAATTATGAAATTATATTCTTTGCGGCGTGCATATTATATTATATACATTACATGTAATAAATATTGTGTAATTTGTAATATATGTTATAAATTAATAGACTAAAAATTACATGTTATATATTAGATACATTACATGCAATAAATATTGTGTAATTTATAATATATGTTATAAATTCATATACTTTTAACTAACATCTTTAATTCGGTTAAAAATTTTAGCAATAATTTGTATCCCAAAAAAATAGAGGGAAAATTAATTCTACATACAGTACCACTAAACGGAGAGTGCTGTTTCCTTTGAAAAAGAAAAAACAGATTTGTGGCGGAGCTACAGACTGCAGACGCAAACCCCAAACTCCTCATACATGCAAAACAACCAACTAAAATCATCTACTACAGAATAAGCCTGAAAGATGAAAGGAGAAGTTATGGAAAACGAGTGAAGTTTGCGAAATCATAGCAGCAGATTTTTGAACAAAAATGCTATGCTGATTGGTGACCACGAACGCGAAATAGCGGCACAACATGAGGCAGATTTCTCCCGCTCTCATCTCACCCAGCTCCTACTCCTCCCTCTTTCTCTCCTCCGCCCCACGCCTCAAAACTCTGGTTCCCATAAAATTTCGAATCAGGTTTTCTGCCACCTTTGAGTTTTATTCATATTTTGTGAAAACCATATATCTAGTTTTTGCCAATATGAGCTTTAGGGTTGATAAATTTGCGTCTGGTTGGCTTGGACTTGGGCTGTCGACTGTGACGAGTGTTCTTGCAGGTGTTTGTGTAATTGTCTCTGTGAAGTTTTGTTACTGCTGTTTTTGTATGGCGTAGTCCATTTGAGTTGTTTGATGATATGATATGCGGCCTGTCTAAATAAGTTGCTTTTGTGGAGGAAGTTATATTCCTTCAAAGTTTTTAGTCCATGCGGGGGCTCTATGTGGTGCTTTCTTTAGTTAACTTCTGAGTTATTATTGTCCTATATTAAGTGGAATGTTTAATTTGTTATGATTATATCTATAAGTGAGACAAATTCAACTGACTAGCCAAAAAAAGCAAGGATATATTTGGGTTCTTCTATTTGAATTTGTACTTATGGTATATTTCATTTGTCAGCATATTGGATAAGATTTGATTTTGTTTGGCCTTACTGGGTGAATCAGGTCAATGTCGTCTCATATTGTAGGGTATCCCCGTGTGGGACCAAAAAGAGAACTTAAGTTTGCACTCGAATCCTTTTGGGATGGAAAGAGTGGTGCCGAGGAATTGCAGAAGGTTGCAACCGAACTCCGTGTTTCAATTTGGAAGCAGATGGCAGATTCTGGAATCAAGTATATTCCTAGCAACACGTTCTCATTTTATGACCAAGTGTTGGACACCACTTCAATGTTGGGTGCAGTTCCCTCGAGATACTGTTGGAGGGGAGGTGAGATAGGATTTGAAGTTTATTTTTCAATGGCTAGGGGTAATGCCTCTGTTCCTGCAATGGAAATGACCAAGTGGTTTGATACCAACTAGTAAGTAGTTCCTTGTTGTCTTCTGGCATGATTTTTCATCTATGTTGAACATATCAGTATTTAACGGTAAATACATTATTTCGGAGCAGCCATTATATTGTCCCAGAATTGGGGCCAGATGTCGAATTTTCTTATGGATCTCACAAGGCAGTGCAAGAATATAAGGAGGCTAAAGCTGTAAGTTCAACCACCATTATTTGATGTATGCCCGTGTTAGCTTTATCCATTGCCATCGGATGTATTAGCTTTCTATGAAATATTCATTTATTTATTTGTATTGCTTCCGGTTTAGAGTTTATTTGTGTTGCTGGAACATTCTTGCATAAGGGGGATTACATGGTATTGATACTGAGCATATGTTATAGTATTGAATTTAGTCAACATATGAATCCTTCTCTAGTATATTGTCCTTGTCCAATTCAGCAATGGTACCAGTGGTTTCACTCGAAAAATGTGAATTGACATCCTACATGGTCTACTCACTCCAAGATTAGCAAGGTTTAGGGAGTTCATAGCTACTTGTCTGTCCCATATTCCAGTTTGCTTTTGTCATGATTCTTATTCTTTTATTTCCGAGTTTATTTTTAGTAGAATTGGAATAGGCGCGTCTAGATCCTCCCTTGCTGATTGAGCATTGGTCATATGTGCCGGTACTGGTAGTTTAATTTTCATATGTTGTTGATTGTCTCTATCATTCATTTTATAGGTAATACTAAAATGGTATAACCCTTTCCTGTGATTTATATATCTGTTCAGTTCCTGTCATTCTTTATGCTAGCTAAATTTGTCTTTGTTGGTCTTTCCATTACTGCAGCTCGGTGTTGACACAATTCCTGTCCTCATTGGTCCTGTTTCTTATTTATTACTATCGAAGCGGGCAAAGGGAGTTGAGAAGTCATTTTCTCTTCTTTCCCTGATAGATAAGATTCTTCCTGTTTACAAGTAAAATCATCACATATGCTTCTGTTGTCCATTTAATTTACATTTCATGTTGAAATGAGCTGTTCTCTTACTTTACCATGAAGGAAAGTTGTGGCTGAACTAAAGGCAGCTGGTGCTAGCTGGATTCAATTTGATGAACCTACCCTTGTCATGGATCTCGATTCTCACCAATTGGATGCATTTACCCATGCTTATAAAGAATTGGAATCTTCGGTATCTGGCTTGAATGTCCTTATCGAGACATATTTTGCTGACCTCACTGCTGAGGCGTATAGTACTGTTACTGCATTGAAGGGTGTTACAGCTATTGGGTTTGATTTGGTGCGTGGACAGAAGACACTTGACCTGATCAAAAATGGATTTCCTCCTGGTAAATATCTTTTTGCTGGAGTTGTTGACGGAAGAAACATTTGGGTTAATGACCTCGAGGCTTCTCTGAGTACCTTACAGGCTCTGGAGGGTGTGGTGGTGAAAGGTGATCCCTAAAACCCATTTACACAGTCATCTGTGGGTTTCTATGCATTTTAAAATGTTTAGCTGTCGAGCAGCAAATCATAATATTGATTATGGATCTAGATATTGTCAATGAAAGATTAAATACAGATATTTTTAAAAAAATGATGATGTTCAGTTGGCTTAGCTGCAATACTTCTTTAAATAAGTTTTATTTGGATTTGTTGTAGTCTCTTGCCTGGCTCCTTTTGATGTTGAGCTATTTTACCATATAGATATTATCTCTATGCTTTAGAGCGTCATTTACTTTGGGTGATTAGCTTGGATATACAAATTTAATAGGTTAATCTACAACATACTTCACAAGATGGATTACATGGGGCCCCAAAATTATTTTCAAAATTTGTGATAAGTGATTGGAAAAATTCACCCATATTTTCTTTCAAATTCTCAATCCTATGGATTGTAAATACTGGAAGCAAATGCCCCATAGGTGCTGTGTTGAACACAAGAATATATTTATTGAGAAGGCAATCAGATTCCACAAAGCTACACTCTTTCACCTCTGAAAATCTTCTCTTTCATTATGCAGACAAGCTTGTGGTATCCACATCATGTTCCCTGCTTCATACCGCAGTTGATTTGGTGAATGAAAACAAGTTGGATGAAGAGCTTAAGTCATGGCTTGCATTTTCTGCACAGAAGTTACTTGAAGTCGATGCATTGGCAAAGGCGCTATCTGGACAGAAGGATGAGGTACTACATTACCCATTTTTTTTTTGTTAGGCACACGTTAAATTTATGTTAGAGTGGAGAAAATTTCACCCCACGTCATTTCCCCGGTCACTGGCAAATTGTGGGTGTTTACATTTTGCTACAAATTGACAAAATCTGTTATTATTGTTGCAATGGTCTATAGAGCATGTTTAAAACCAAAACTGGATTAAATGACTCACTGAATTGTTTAACAAATTTACCATTTAGTGTATGCATTATTGGATTCTCAAGAGTGACAGTGAACAGAATCAGCTATGAAGGACTGATTTACTACTATTTTCCAGCTTTCATACAGAAGATATCAACTGTTCTCCAGCTCATGAAAATGAATTTTCAAAATTCATAAGTGGCACGATCTTTCTCTTTAGTTTGTATATTGAACTTCCAGGTTATTGGTTTGGCATATATTTTCATTTTCTAATCACAGGGGTCAACTGCCCTTTACACTCTGCATCTACAAATTGATTAAAGAGTTTTCCTGTCTTTTTTATTATTCAAGTCTTTACAGCATTCTGTTAGTTGAGATTTAAGAGGTTTGCAACCTCTGAAATTTCCATCTACCAGCCTTCAATAATATACTAATGCTTGTTTAATAAGCTTGATTTGACATGGTGTAATGCATGTTTTAATTAATCCTTTACTTTCTCCAAGTGATTGTGGTAGAAGTGTTTTTTGCACCTCAAAATGGCTTCAGATCATCAGTAATCTTGCCACGAGATGTGAGTTATTGCAGAGTGCATTGCATTTTACCCCAAAATCAGTTGCTTCCTTTAAACACTAGCTTTCTTTTCAGGCATTCTTCTCTGCTAATGCAGCAGCTCTTGCTTCAAGAAGGTCATCCCCGAGAGTGACCAATGAGGCTGTTCAGAAGGCTGTATGAGTCTCTATGCTACTATACTTTTTCCCGGTCATGCTTTTCTTGTATGTTTACTTTTCGCCTTAATAACTTCTTTTTCTGCTTCTTTATTCAGACAGCTGCCTTGAAGAAATCCGACCACCGCAGAGCTACCATTGTCACTGCCAGGCTGGAAGCTCAGCAGGAAAAGCTAAATCTGCCCGTCCTTCCAACGACTACTATTGGATCTTTCCCTCAAACTGCCGGGCTTAGGAAAATTCGTCGTGAATATAAGGCTGGCAAGCAAGTATCGTTCTTATACACTACTTTATCCATACACTAGTTTTGGTGCTTTCAACTTCTGTAACATTGAGACTTATGCTATTATCCTTTCAGGATATCCGAGGAAGAATACATCAGTGCCATTAAGGAGGAAATAGCAGAAGTTGTCAAAATTCAAGAAGAGCTCGGCATTGATGTTCTTGTTCATGGGGAACCAGAGGTGCAATTGTTATTATTGTGCGAAACCATTAAAGATAAACACCTAATTGCTGTCGCATTGGAATATTGTAGAGAAATGACATGGTGGAGTACTTTGGGGAGCAGCTATCTGGGTTTGCCTTCACTGAAAACGGTTGGGTTCAATCGTATGGGTCGAGGTGTGTGAAGCCACCCATCATATATGGTGACGTGAGCCGGCCTAAACCAATGACAGTCTTCTGGTCTACGTTGGCGCAAAGCATGACCAAGTACCCGATGAAGGGAATGCTTACGGGCCCTGTCACAATACTGAACTGGGCATTTGTTAGAAACGACCAGCCCAGGTACAAAAATCCCATCCACCCACCCACCCACCCACCCACTAAGACATGTTAAAAACTCTGAATTCAGTCTAAATTTATCTCTTTTTCACATTAGACACGAGACATGCTATCAGATTGCTCTAGCCATGAAGGATGAGGTCAAAGACCTTGAGAAAGCTGGAATCAAAGTGATTCAGATTGACGAGGCTGCTCTGAGAGAGGGTCTACCACTCCGAAAATCCGAGCAGGCGTTCTACTTGGAGTGGGCCATACACGCCTTCAGGATAACGAATTCGACAGTTGAAGATTCAACCCAGGTTAGTGGTTCTGTTCTGTAAGGAGAAAACTAAATAGTCAAATCTATCCCAAACTATCACAGTTTTTCCAGATTTATCATGAACTATCGACTTGGACCAATTAATACCCAAATTATGGGAAGCTATGCAAATCTATACCCACATAGGATACTTGAAAGCCGAGCGGAATCAACGCAAATTTGATGTGGATTTGCACAAAAATCTCAGATTTTTTTTTTTTTTTTTTGCAATGTACGGGAAAATTCTCAATGATCCTCTACCCAACTTTCAAATGCCAAAAAACTTGTCCGGGATAGTTTCCCATAGTTTGGGATTGATCAAAGCCGATGGATCACAGTATAGATTTGAGAAAATGGTGATTCTTTGGGATAGGTTTGACTACTTAACCTATAGGAGTAACTAACTATCAAGATCGCCATTAATACTTGCAGATTCACACGCATATGTGTTACTCGAACTTCAATGAGATCATGGATGCTATCAAGGACATGGATGCGGATGTTGTGACAATTGAGAACTCGAGGTCGGAGCAGAAGCTTCTCTCGGTCTTCAGGGAGGGAGTGAAGTATGATGCAGGCATTGGGCCGGGAGTGTACGACATTCATTCACCGAGGATCCCGTCGACTCAAGAGATTGCGGGGCGCATTGAGGCGATGATGGCAGTTCTTGACGCCAAAACCATGTGGATCAATCCGGACTGTGGCCTCAAAACACGAAAATACAGTGAAATAATGCCGGCGCTAACCAATATGGTTGCTGCAGCAAAGCTCGCCCGCGTGCAGTTGGAATGAAGTTTTCTACTGTACGTTGTGAATTTTGACTTGTTTATTTCTCTTCAAAAAAGTTCCTATTTCAAGTCGTTATAACCGTTTCTACGAATCAAAACACCACAAATTGTGTGTGTGACATAATGGCAGGTGCTTAATGCATGAGGCCAAATGTCTCCGGTTGAAATCCACCTTGGTCTTCAAATTTATTTGTTAAGTAATCTAATATAACCCAGAAATTAGAGAAAAAAAATGCAAGTGTTTTCTTTAATAAATAAAACAAAAAAGGTGCAAAATTTGCTTTGAACTTTTATCTTATTTTAACTTCTTCAAAAGTACAAAGGGCATAAAGAAAAGAAATCACGGAACCAAAAAAAACAAAGACAACAAAAAGTGCTAGAAAGAAAAAACCGCTTGTCTCCAATAAAACATGATAATGTTTATTTTTAAATGATACTAGTAAAACATAAGATAAAATGTGTATTTAAAAATTTCAATAGAAAGTGATGAAAAATGTTAGTGTTGTAATTATATATTAGTACAACACACAGCAAGCATGTATGATACTAGTACAGTAATAAGAAGGCAACCTCCATCTCCATCTGGAAGTGGAAGCAAGGAAAAAGCAAAATGTACAAGTCGAAGCTGCAAGAAGGAGAAATGGGGGTTGCCCAAATGCACATGTGTCAGAGATGGTGCTCATCACTTTAAGGCCTCCGTCGTCGTTGCCGGCGCCACCTTCCACTCTCCCTCCGCCGCCAACTCCTCCAAACAAGTCGCCCAACTCGCCTTTCTCCATTTCACTTCCAGTACCACCTCTCCTTCTCTGCTTTTCATTTTCCGATCACACACAGACACAGTCACAATTATTATTTCTCCCTTTTCTTTTCTGCACACATGTATATCATTCTATTCCACCTTCTAGATTCATTTCTTATGGTGTTATTTTTTGCATTTTTAATCCCTATCCATTTTTACCAGAGCACTCGGATCAAAGTGTTGTCAAGACAACTCCTGGTAAAGAAGTTGAGACCTCCAAGTCATCAGAGGATAAGTCGTCTAGGAATCTTGGTTTGTTTTCAACTGTTAATATCTTGAAAATTGAAATTATTTGAGCAGCTTCCAATTTTGTTGAGATAGAGATGGAGCATTCTATAGATATTGATTATAATATGTAGCATGCATGCCCAGGTCACAGAAAGGTTCACATCTTCAATATAAAACACTGTATCTTGGCTTGTTTATTTTTCTTTGTGTGATGTACTCATTAATTTTCTACCATGCGCACATCAGAATGCAGAGTACGATCATATGTCTTACTACATTTTTCAGTTCTATATTGTCCAAATTTCCATCTCATTTCATCTCACTGTTGCAGATTTGCATGAAGGATTCAAGAAGAAACTGAAGATGTATGCTGAAAGAAAGGATCTGCAGCAGCCAGAATACCATACTGAGAAAGAGGGGAATTGCTTCAAGGCCACAGTCTCTGTTGGTGAAGACTCGTTCACGAGCAACGAACTCTGCCCTACTGCAGAGGAAGCGCAGAATTCCGCTGCAGCTACTGCTTTACTAGCCTTATTAACCGATGCATTTCATGAGGTACTAAAACTAGTCCCCACACCCCCCAAAAAAACATCTATTATTGTTACTCATTTTGATCCTTGCTTTCTTTGTGTAGAATGACGCGCCCTCCTACAAGATCCTCCTGCACAAATTGGCACGCACAAAGGAACACCAAGGCTCATTCTCCACCACAGTTGAAGTTGAAGGAGAGGTTTTTGAAGGGGCTGCACTCGAGTCTCAGAAACTAGCGGAGCTCGATGCTGCCAAGGCTGCGTACACCGCCTTGATTCAGCGTAAAATTCACCCTCTAATTAGCGTCTAATCCTTTCTATTTCCTTTGTCATTGCCTATCACAATTTTCTTCGATGGACTCTCTTTAGGCAAGTTGTTTGAGCCCCATTGTGAGGTTAACGACCTTGAACGTCGTTTCGACTTGTGTGGCATTTCCGACCCTCGAGGATGCCCTATTTCAGACACGACACATAGTGTTCAAGTGGAAGACACCGTTGGTAACAACTCATTCTTAGTTATAAATTTTGTCTCGATTAAATTATGAGACAAGCTGTGTCAGGTAAAGTTGAAGGAAGGGGTGATGAGAGTTGGAGCAAGTCAATGAAGAGTTACTTCTTGGGCAACAGAGTTAGAGTGTTTACATGCATGCCAAAGGTGGCCTTGCCCAAGGGTACGGTCGTGCTGCCCATCAGTCAAGATCGGGTCGCCTTGGAATTCCCCAACGAGAACGCGGGCTGATCGTTTTATATAGCCGACGAGTTGTAGCTTAAATATATGGACTAGACGATGATATATTTGATATATGAGCTTTAATTAATTAAGTGTTTCAGTATTAATTCATTATAGTAGACTTAAGAAAATATAAGAGGTAATATCCAAATTTAGCCACTTAGAATAACACTATCCTCAATATAGGCAAAAATATAGCAATGAGACAAATATAGGCAAAATTTGCTAAAAAGACTTAAATACCCTTAATGAAAAAAAGAATTTGAATTTTGAAACACTACCCCACACCAAATTCGGTTCTCTCTTCTCTCTCTCTCTCTCTCTCAAACCCTACCCCACACCAAAGAATTTGAAAACGATGGCATCCGAGCAACCGGCGGCCGACCAACCGGAGGCAGACATGGGAGCGGCGGCGGCGGCGGCGGAGCAAAACTGTGCAATTGTGAACTATGTTTTGTTTCAAATGTATTGTAGGTCCTTATGATTTGCAATGTCTGACTATCCCATTGGGTCACCATTCGGATATTGCTCAAAGAATGGGTAGTTGAGTTGTATGACTCGCTTAGTTGGAAATACGACACAGAAGGTGGTATTCCCACACAGCACCGTGTAAATCAGCTCAAGCCCGTGACTCGTCTACTACCTCGGCTTCTTCACATAGCCGATTACTGGGAGAAAAACGGGAAATGCAAGCAACAGCTCTATGAGATGGAGCTAAGGGTGATGCCAGATTCCGTGCAAATCTGTCAGATGGACTCTACGAGCTGTGGTGTGAACTGCTGCATGTACCTTGATCGCTTGTTGAGCAACTGTTCTCGTCACCCAGTGGTTGATGAGAAGTACCTCAAAACTTATAGGTTGAAGGTTGCTAGTAGGATTTATAGTTTGACTGTGAATGAGTGACATGTGTTTCAAACCTGGATTGTTTCAAACATGGATTTTGATTGTGTATTTTGACTGAACACGTGTTTAAGACTATTTTGGGATGGTTGAAATAGGTTCAGGGTTTTTTTTTAATCCAAGGAGTTGTTAACCTTGTTGATATTTCTCAACTGTGTACTGTATTTTAAGCTGTGTATTATATTCTCAACTGTGTACTGTTATTTTTAACTGTGCTCTAGCAAAAACTAACTATGCCATGTTCAAAATTGTGTTTTTTGTGTAAATTAAAAATAGGAACTGTGTATTCATGTTTAATCTAAGTCGAATTTAATAAAAAACTTCAACTGTGTACTCATTTTTCAATTATGTACCATTAATCTAAACTGTGTTCTCGTGAAAACTAACGGTGTCATGTTCAAAATTGTGTTTTTTGTGTAAATTACAAACACGAACTGTGTACTCATGTTAATCTAAGTCGAATTCAATAAAAAAATCAACTGTGTACTCATTTTTCAACTATGTATTGGAACCGTTTAGTTAATTTCTAAACTGTGTACTCTATAATTGATGTAAAATACCAAATTAAACTTACTTAATTGGAGTTTTATTGACCAAATTAATAGAACAATACATAAATTTACTAAATAATTTTATA
>JAYJMF010356711.1:0-10490 GCA_036873715.1 Salvia sclarea | reverse complement strand
ACCCACTTTTATAAAAAACATCTCCCACATACCCACTTTCTCTATTTTCTCTTAAAATGACTATTTTACCCTTACAACTTGTCCAAAAAATGGCTAAATACATTCTAAAATTGCTATGGACAAATTTTCCTATATTCTTTATTTTATCTTGATCATACGCTTTCAAAATGGTATCAGAGCGTACAAAAAGCCCTGAGCCTCTCGCACGTGACTTAAATGGGCACGAAGCGTGACTCTCCGTAGGGGATGACCTAATTCCTCTGGAAAACCAAGGCTCTGTAATTGCTCAGGCATCCCCATGACAATTGCGATCCAACTGTCCTCTGGGTTGGTTGTTCTTGGATGGAAGGAGGAAGAGGGTTCGCAAGCTGATAGGTTCCAGTTTGTGTGCCATCCTACAAAAATATGGGACGGAAGGCAAAATGGTATCAGAGCCTAGGTTTTTATTGAGGAATAATTAATAATTAAAACGGTAAAAGTATATTCCTAACGGAGGAGACGTTCCCAGAAATTTATGGAACCGGACAATAGTCCGAGTTGTGAAACTTACAGGATGATCTTCCAAGTTTCGAAGTTCAAAGAGACATCGAGCTAAATCTATTAGCTCGAACCAGACAAGTTATGGTATCGGTGTGCTTCTTCATCTTCCGTGGTTTTGAACGAGACATCATTTGTATTCATGTTGTGATAATACTCTTATTTTAGTCTCTATAGAATCAATAATTTCTCCCTCCCCTTTTCTTTAGCTTCTATTATTTGATGGCTAGAATTAAGTTTTCCTATGTAACTAACCACTCCTCTGATCTATGTAATCAAGAAACGGCAATAAGATGACGAACAAGAACGTGAAGATGAAGATGAAGATGAAGAGGAAATGAAGGGTGAAAAGGAGGAGGGCCAAAATTGACAGACGATTCCAAGTGGTAAAACCTTTTTCTTATATTTGATTTAATTTTCTTGATGCAGCTTTATATAATCCAATTTCAACAACTTTACGTATCTAATAACCAACTACAGTGAGTCTGCATTTGCATTTGAAAATAACATATTGCAGACTACTTAACTTTTTCTTTTCGGCAAGTGAATAGATCAATGATGATTGTTTAAAAAGACTTCATTGCAGAAAATTCTAGTGAAATTATAATCTCTTCATTGTTAGGAGTTGGGGTTAGGATTTGCCATGGACAAGACTTTGAATGAACTGATATGTGTTCATTTTCTTCTTATCTTATTATGTACAAAAAGTTAAATGGAAATTTAAATATTGTAATTAATTCTCATGTATTGTAGAAGACAGGTGATGTGACCACAGATAAGGAATAGAAGTGCTGAATTCCATTTCCACGGGGCAGAAAACATTACTTATTTCCCACATTTGTTTGGCTGTAACTAATTTTTGTTTCCAACCTCAACTGATAAACTATTTGTGTTTCTTTATTTTGTTTAGTGTGGAGATTGACTCTCGAATTATTGCCCTATTTGCTATGACAATCTGAGGGTTTTGATGGTGAAAATAGTGCAAAGATTCTTGATTATGTTTAAACAGTTGAAGCTTCAATTATATGAAGGTGTTTGAATTTTATGGGTGAATATTAACAAACCATTCTAGTCATTCCACATTGAAATTATCTCAAATTCTTTAAAAGAAGCCTAGATTTTTGTGTTGTGTATGTGAGCAGGGAGCAACTTTTTCTTGATGTGAATTCAAAATCTCCATTGCTTTTTTTAGTGTGACATCTTCTATTGCATTCGTGGATCATCGACGTGTGATCATATTAAGCGTGTCCAAAGTAAAATGTGCACCGTGTGCGTTAGAAGTCTCTATTGTTTAATTAAATGCACCAGAGCTGTTGTCTATCAGAATGTTAACAAAAATCTCATAATTCATAACAAAAGAATCTACTTTTTCTTAAGTTTGGTGTTGAGTTAAATCTTATATATGGTCTGTTTTTCATGATGATAAGAAATTGCTCTGTTCTGTTATAGGCTTTGCTGGCCAATCCATGGAGTTTACTAAGAATGGAATAAACACAATTGATTTGAGCTTATATTATCAACTGTGAAATAAACATTAGCATGATGAACACATGCCATTTCTTACCTCAATTAATTAATGTTGTTCACTTCATCATATCTACATCACTTGTTAGTTATATCATCATATTTTGTAGCATCATATTTGGGTCAGTGTGTATAAATTATACAATCTTATGCTCTGTTATGGAACTCATAAAAACAAATATGAAGCATATATCTAAGATTATATTTTTCACACAGCAAATCCTAACTTTACATGCACTTAGGCAATCATTTCACAGCCAAACCAATATAGGTACTAGAAATTTAGCACTGCGTAAGACGCAGTGTTTCTATAATTGCTCTGTGACGAGGTTAGTGGAATAAAAAAGGACTCAGTTGAATCTAATGCAGTTCATGTTAAGGTAAATGTCAGCAACAATATTGCGTAGTGTCTTATTATTCCTGTGATTAGGATTATTCATAGTAGAAAAGTTTGGCTTGTGTTTTATAAATGGTTGACCTAGTTAACTATAGGAGAAGTTTGGTACAGATTGTACAGTATGGAACCTATTCTCCCAATCTACTCATAGAACCAATTAAATGTAAGATCAATAACAAAGTCAGAATAAGGTATAAACAATAAAATTACTTATAATAATACGTATGGCTGATATGGAACAAAGCAGCATATTTATTCAGCTAAGGGAAGCTTGACCATTTTTAGATCCGTCATCTAGAAAATGGAAACCAAAAATATACAAAGAACAATAAAATCTGTTTGGAAAATACACAATATATCCTAAAAAGTTCCTAAAACTTAAATAAATAGAGCAAGCGACATCATACCATGTCTGCAGACCTACAACATTGTCAACACAACACGTCTTTGCTTTTGTTAAAAGTCTTATCTAAAAATTATGAAGTACCGTGAATAACTAAGTAATTAGCAACATTACTCAAAAGCTAAACAACCCATATAATGTCAAAAAAATTACTGAGCCTGGTAGATCAGTGAACAGAGAGAATCACCGAAGACCTCACATTAGCATCCACAAAATCAGGATTGCCTGAACTGTTCCCAATATTAGTTTATGAAACAAAATCTGCATACTGAAATAAATTGTGCATATATGAACACAACTTAACATATATATCTATGAATCCTCTCAAATGCCTTAACGGAGTAAGAAGAGTAGGTGAACACTAAGGCCCAGAAATATTTGGCATAGCAATTGCAAATAGCGGTTGCAAACTAAAACCAATCGTCTTCAAGTCGTTGCAGAAAGTTGGGAACAATATCATGTGTGACGTTACAACACATAAGTAGAACAAAAACTAAACAGACCATCTAATTTGGAGACATAAGAGGTTTCTTTAAATAGAAACACGAAATAGCTTTCCTGTTTCCACATACACAAAAAATTCTAACACAAAAAAAATGTTGGAGTTCACAAGTAGACAAAATGATGAACTTAATAGAAAGCAAATAATTTCCAATTTCTAAAAATCAAATAATTAATTATAGCATAGGCAGAAATCTCATATCAGAACCTATAAACATAATTTTACCATAATTTTTATCTAAAACGTCTACATAATAATGTATTTAAATGTGCAAGATATAAACCCATATTTCAAAATACATCAAAATCATGTTAGTCATTAGCATATACTAAATGTGTCTTGTTTTGGTTCATTTGTGGGTCAATTACTATTACAGTAACAAAAATTAACGAAATTGTAAGATCCTAAAGGCTAACAGAAAAAACCAGTCTAGCCTTAATCCTAGACTAATGAGCTCCATTCCCTAAACCTCAAGGCACAAACTATATTTAACAAAAGGACCATATAGACTGAACATTTAACTACATCATAAGAGTGCGAAATCATGATGACAAAATATCGCATCACAAGAAAAGAAAAGAAAAGAAAAAAGTGAAGCCAAATTAAGCGCACTATGGAATATTGGGAGGCAACACAACTTTCTTCGAGTAGAAACACAATAAAAGGATAATGCATCACAAAATTAGAAAGTAATATACCTTGTAACATATTCATTAATAATTTAATACGATCAACAAATAACATTAAAATGAACAACAATAAATCAATGGCAAACTAAAACGAAACCACCACACCTCAATTAAAATCAACTAATGTGTAACTCATGCCACACCTAGTCACATAATATCAAAATACTTCATAGGGCCTAATGAGCTTATAATATAGAAAGATTTGCATCTACAAATAGATAAGCAAGATTACATTATAACTTAAAACTAATATTAATTTGGATCATGAGAAAAAGAAAAACTATTGACAAATATGCAATAACAACCTAATTTTCTAATCTTGTGAATAAAAGGGAGAACTTAAATTGTATCATCCATGCCTATGAAAATGCTAGTTTTGTAGAAAGTGTGATGGAGTTATTCGATGCAATGGAAGCTAATGATGCAAACTATAATATAACATTCAATACAATAATTCAGGGTTGTTGTTCACAAAGAATGACTGAGTTCTAGTAAAAACAATTCAAGATACATAAAACATCTCGAATATGTCTAATTACCCAATCTAAATGCAAGAAATATCAATATCAAAATGTAGCAGCCAATAGACAAAATTAAATATGGAGTATTTTTTTTTAGGTGAACAAAAGAGTTTGAATAGTCGGATAATAACATTAAGACAAACTTAAAATGGGTGAAAGTTAATCATTTCCCCTATGTGAAAGAAAAAAAAATAAAGCAACCTGCAAATATTGACAAAACTACAATTATTATTAAAAGAAAAGGGTTCGTGGTAAAGACAAGATACGCTTGGGCCAGAAAAAGCGCCAGAAAAAGCCTCGGAAGGAGGCCTTCTTCACCTTCCATCTAAGCTGCGCAGAAAAGGCCCACACCCAATCCCAGGGAACAGTCAAGCTTCATAGGGTGTTTCATTCACATTTTTTTCCACCAAGAATGTTTCCTAAAACTCTTTGACCCCCGAATTTTGAGTACCCTAGTCCATAATGAAAAATGATACAACAACCAACAATTTGAAAAGGGTTGCATGAGAAACAGACAAACCAAACCTTGCAACAAAATGGCTTTTGATTTGTCGTATTAAATTTAAATTGAGGTGCTAATCTTTGAAATCAGCTTGTCTAATGTTGGATGGACTCTATGCTCCATGAATTTATGGAATCTAATTCTAATATGATGTCGGTCAAACCTGACGCCATTCAAGTTAAAGGCAAATTTGAGGTCTAATATTTCCAGCATTTATCAAATAATGAAATAATGATTGGTGCACAGACACACTGGTGTAAGCATAAACAACACACCTTTTTTTTATTGTAGAGTCTTATCGGAAATTTACAACACAGCCAATGAATAAGTAATTAAGAACTTATCACTTACAAGCAGAGCAACAACAGATTAATGTTGAAAAATTACCAGGCGTAAGAGGTGAATCAATGGATCGTATCAAATGTTGACAAACTCATGTTAGCATCCACAAAATTAGAATGGCCTAAATTGGTCGAAGTATCAGTATCTCTGATGTTAAGTTAAATCATGTGAATCTAAACATAACTCAACTAACATATATAGATTTATAGATATGCATCTCTAGATCAAACGCCTCGATCGAGTATGAATGGTTGGTTAACATAACCCCAAACATAATTTGCATAAAGCACAAGCAATCTAAAAAGTAAGTGTCTGAAAGTTCTAATTGGCCACCTCAAGACGAGAATAAATACAAAATTTTTCGTAGAACAAACAAAAGCAACATAAGACAGGCAAGTAAATGCCAAAACGTATCTCGTAATACAATCTAGAAGAATCAAAATTACCATATACGATATCAACATGTGTGATTCTCATGCCGCCATTCATGTCTAAAACAAAGACACAACAATATTAAATTAAAGGTAAAGTTGCAATCTTTACAAACTAATCGGAGTAAAAAATACAAAGAATGCTCAATAGTAAGTATTAGTTGAAAGCAGACCTTCTCTTTTTGCCTTAACAGAAGATCTGAAAAACGCAACTGAAGTCACTACATGAAAAGTCAATGATTCAGTCAGTCAAATAACACAATATGAAATAAAAATGAAGCACAAAAAGATATGAGAAAAAAGGTAAGGTAGCGACTCGCTGAGGCTGCATGGATATTAGAAACAAAGCAGCTCGGTTTCTTCCTCCGATCCGCCATAACTCTAACAGGGAGAAAAGAATCTGTGAAGATCTCGAAAGGTTCCAGCTTATGCTCGAAACATAGCACAATGCCACGGACGACTGCCATGATTTCTGCCATCATAACGCTTGAAGAAGGAGATGACGGACTTGACAGGGCAATGACCATTTCACTTGCAGAATTTTGCACCACAATTCCAAACAGCTGGTTGAAGAGTGAATTTGGATCCACCACATACGTACCCCTACTTGGCCTCTTCCATTCCTGCTCTCCAAGCACCACCCCCAACTTATTTGCCAACGTGAGCTTTGGTCACGCCATCTAAAAGCTTCCAAAAGAACCACACCTGACTGCTCCAACGGAGTTTCCACTCTCTTCCCATCAGGATATATAAGCCTGTAGGCAAGACCCCCACATCTGCCATAACAACACCATCCACACGATGGACCACATCACAGCTCATAATCCACACTCCCCCATTCTTTATACTCCACCTCTCAAAACCTCGACTCTTTCCAAATTTTAGTGACTCTCAGAAAGTAGAAAAGACAATGCTCCGTCGACCCCCAAAATCAGTACATGGTAAAATAAGGATCTCAAAGTTTTATTAGAATCCTGCTTGAAAAGTAAAAATATAAAAAGTAAAAGACAACCCCAAATTCAAATTACAGTACATGCTAATAATAAACATGTAATGAACAATTCGTTCAGAAATAAAAGTAATAAGACAAAACATAATTCAATCAATTAGATGTAACAGGTCTTAATTAAAATTATCGTCAAGCCCAACCAACTACGTATTAAATAATAAAAGACCTAATCAAAATTTGTTCACGAAATCATCGCCTCTTTCGCTCTAACGCTCTCAACTCTCTTCTCAAACTCATCCCTGTAGTCACGTGGCCAAACCATTATCTCTCTTTCTCTGACTCTTTCTCACTTCACATCTGCAATGGAGACAACATCCCAAATCCCTCTTTCTTTTCAATCTCCAGCGAAAAAACCCAACAATTCCCTCTCTCCCTTCACGTCACTGTCGCGCCCTCGTCGACCCATCTTCCTCACCTACACACGACAATCAGCAGCAGTGAAAGCTGACGCCGACCGGCACCATCACCATAACTCTCATCTATGAGACCGTCGACACCAACACAAAAGACCCAGCGCCTCTATAAGCTCTAACCAGTAAAGACTCGATTTTTTATGAAACATCCATTCCCGTGCTTGTGATTGTGTTTAGGTTATGCAGAAATGAATTCTAGGGCTAATAAAAAATCAAGGATAAAAAACAGATTTATGAAATCAAAAACTTACCTTTTTGTAGCTGTAATGGTTGTTTCCACTCTCTAGCGTGGATATGGCTGATACCCATTCCATCTTCACTTCCGAATTTTGAGAGTTGAAAACTTGGAATCGATGCAGAACATGAGAAGCGTAATGGTGTAGAATTTGAGAGAAAAGGGATATCCAATTGTAGGGAAATAACCCCCAAATGCCACAAAACTACGAAAATGCCATCGGCACTGTTCTTTCTACAGTGAATCAGCAGCAAAAATACAAAGGATAGTGCCTATTTTGTGTTGGTGTACTATTCCTTACAATAGTAACTTTGAATAGTAGTGGAATCCTCTCTTATTAAGATTGGTAAATTCCTTTTAAACATATATATAAAATAAAAATATAAAAAATTACTTTCTTCGTCCCATTACTTTTTGACTTATATTTTTTCTGGACAAAAAATTTTAGGAGAGTTGAGAAATAATGTAATTAATTGAAGTTATGAATATATTATATATATTATTTAAAGTTATGTAAATAATAAAAGTGTTCTCCCAACCAAAAAAATAATAATAAAAGTGTTCTAAAAAAATGAGCCAATAATATTGGGACACTCCGAAAAAAAATATGAGCCAAGGATAATGGGACGGTGGGGATTATTACGGTTGAATTAAGAGAATAAATGAAATTAGGGTATTATAAACTTGAGATAAAGAGAAGAAAAAGGAGAACAATTTTTAATGAAGAGAATATTTAAAATAAGAATATTAAATATTTATAAATCTTATCTTTTCTTAATAAAAATCTCAATAAAAAAGGTCTTCAGTTTTCCGTTATTACATATTCAAACTATTGTATTTTCCGTTATTACATTATTATTCAGTTTTCTCTATCTATAAATTATCAGTTTCTACCGAGGATACACACAACAACTAATTACATGTGTCCTGATTAATTGTATATGATGTTTGATTCTAAAAAAACAGGTGGCTAGAGTTGCTTGTATGTCTTATTTGAGAATTTGTGTAAATGATAGTATCCTCCAAATGTAAACTAGCTAATCACTTCTTCATCTCACCATCACTCTTTAGAGTTGATAATATAATCTCAAATTAATTGTGTTTGGTCCATTCTCGTAAACTATTGGCCAGCAAAGCCTATAACAGAACAGAGCAATTTCTTTGTCTTAAAAAATAGTCTAATAAAATACTTATAAACTAATACTAAGATTTAACTCAACACCAAAATCAAGCAAAACTAGATTAGTTTGTTATGAATTATAGGATTTTCTTAACATTCTGACAAACAACAGCTCTTGTGCATTTAATTAAACAATAGAGACTTTTGATGTGCCGATGCACATTTCACTTTGGACACACTTATTAATATTAACAGATATCGATGTTCCTGCTAAATGCTCGGACTTTAGGAGCTGGTTTCAAGCTGCAAATTGTTTAGAATTTTCCTATTGAGGGGGAGGCCGTGGGGTTGAAATTACAGGGCGGGGAGGATTTGTTCGTCCTCCCTCATGTGCCTTCGACTTCGGTTTTCCTTCTTTGTAACCTTGGTACTGCTGGTACCTCGTCTATTTTTAATTCTTTTTATTTTCTGATAAAAAAAAAAAAAAAAAAAAAAACAGATATCGATGATCCTAGAATGCAATAGAGATGTTACACTAAAAAAGCAATAGAAAATTTAAATTCACCTAAAATAGGAATTACATTATCATAATTCATAACCAAATATGAGTATTCACTCATTTCAACCAAGAAAAAGTTGCTCCCTGCTCACATACACAACACTATCTAGGCTTTTTTTTTTCTAAATAATTTTGAGATAATTTCAATGTGGAATCACTTGAATGTGTTGTTAATATTCACCATCAAAATTCGAACACCTACATATGATCAAAGCTTGAACTGTTCAAACAAAATCCAAAATCTTTACACTATTTTCACCATCAAAATCCTCATATTGTCATAGCAAATAGGGCAATAATTCGAGAGTGAATATCCACATCAAATAAAATAGGAAGCACAAATAGTTTATTTGTTGAGATTGGAAACAAAAATTACAGCCAAACAAATATGGGAAATATTGTTGTTGGAGTATGGAGATACATAACTAGCTTTGTCATTATGTAGAAGAGAAGTTTCGGAATAATTTGAGTTGCAATAATTTTTTAATAATGATGGTAAAACAAATAAAGGTTACAGATTTAGTGCTGATCAATTTTGCATATGATTATAGAGACTTAAAACGTACAGTTGTGAGGAGTAATTGATATTTTGTATAGAAAAACAACTTTGCCGATGTGAATAAGTACATAATAGGTTGTTATGAAGGAGTGGAGAGGTTTTTTCAGATCTCAAATGGGATTCGAATTTTTGGAGGAAAGTAAGGTTATGATTTATTTAGAAGATGAAAAGGATAGTGTTTTTTTTTTTTTAGTGGCTCACAATTTGATCAATTATTTAATCTTATCTTCTTTTAGAGAAACCCAGCATTGACTTGTATTTGCTTTTTGGTTGACTGAAATTACTTTCAAAGTCTTTATTTATTGTGCATTTGTGCTGCATTTTACAAGGTGATCTCTTTTTGTTTGAAAAAAGTCGTATTTAATTTTTGCAAGCAAATAAAAGGGCTGAGGCATCAATGATAAAAGTAAATAAAAGTGGTATATTTGAACTGGTTCTTGTATTGTATATATCTATATTGCTTTGGCTGTGGAATAATTGATTGTCTAAGTGTATGTGAAGTTTGGGTTTACTGTGTGAAGAATATAATCTTAGTTATATGCTTCATATTTCTTTATATTTTATGAGTTCCATAACAGAGCATAAGATTGTATTTTTATACACACTGACCCAAACAAGATGCTAGAAAATATATGATATAACTACCAAGTGATGTAGATATGATGAAGTAAACAACATTAATTAATTGAGCTAAGAAATGGCATGTGTTCATCCTGCTAATGATGAAACTAAGCTCATTCTGCCTGA